>DWQX01005283.1:0-13298 GCA_018245475.1 Pharmacophagus antenor
AGTCAGTACCATGCCGATCGTGTGGACGTCTGTGGGGTAGATTTGTGTTCAGCTGTGGCCGTGCATAGGCTAATGATGATGGTAATTATGAAAATAGATTTTCATTCAGAATTACGACATATTTTATGTATATGTATTTCGTAAGCATATTTACTTTAAGAGTATACACATTATTCAACTTCTATTTTAAATACTAATGGCGACGAGATAGGTTACGTATTCTCAAGTCGCATTAAATGAAGTTTATATTTCGCTGGTAAATAAAAATATGGCATGCGACAGTTTTAAAGCGAACTGCTGTGTGGGATTCACTTTATTACATTTGTCGTTAAATGAGTTTATGGAAGGGCGTTTAATGTTGCTGGAAATTAAATAGTGACCACGTTTGAGGCTTACCGATATGTGGAAGCCGTCGTTCGTATGAATAATTTATAACGATGTTTAATATTTATGCGATGGGAATAGAAAGATTCGTAGCATATAGGCCCTAAACATAAACGGTTAATAATATTTTTATATAATGACCGAAAAAAAAACAAACAAAAAGTATGTGAACACTGCTTTTCACACATAGAATTAATGTTTTTTCTTCGGCGCGCTAAGTTCATAATGATTCGTTGAATCCGATTGTTTTTTTTTTTTAATATTTGGATACAAAGTCAGGTCATAAAGATTGACTAAACTCATCGTCAGTTCACATCACTACTCACTTATGTCATATCTCTTCATTTTCTTATGATAGTTACATTTGCCCAATAGTATTAGCATGACACCAACGTGGTGCCGCCGGACGGCAGTATTAAATGGCTAAAAAGTAAATGAATGAAGAAAGAATGAATAAATTTTAGTTTTTCAGTATTGATTTATAAGTAAAGAATACATGTTTAACCTTTTTAATAAATAGGGTTTAATCTTTAACATTGCCTGTATGTTTATTTTTATTTAATTTTTTTTTAATCCGACAACGTGATAACGAAAAAGTGAACATAACGCCTAAAATCACATTCGATCTCAAGCTTTATTCTATTTTTATGTCAAAATCATAACAAAATATTTGTTGTCCTAAGACTCGAACTATATTAATTTTAATAATCCATGACCTAGATTTCACCTGATGATAAGTGACAAGGATGATGAAGCGTGTTCTCAATACTTGTAACTCCTATTTGTATTACTACCGGAATACAGCAATCCTGTTATGGTGGCAGGTTAACATTGAGAGTGATTGCTAGCCAGGCAGCTTCGAAACACCCAAGTTCCATCCAGGCTTCACTACTCCTGTGGCCCGGGAATCGAAATCGGGATCTTCGTGTTACATGGCAAATGGTAAACCACTGCACCACGGAGCCAGTCAAACTACTTTCAAAATGAGCAAATAAAGAAAAAAGCAAATTAAAAAAATCCATTACATATGCGATATAATTAGGTTTATTATTAGGTGTAAGTTAAGTTTATGTAATAAAATTAGATTAATTCTGATAAGCATCTGCTTTACCATTTCACTTAACAAGATAGATGTAGCTAGAATGAAATCCTTTTATGTAGATGAAAATGAAACTGGACTGATGATCAATAATTATTTCGCACATCATTTGGGTGATATGATAACTTCTCACCGCTCCACCATCTGGCATGTGGGGAATGGGGGTCTATTTACTCCTAACGAATCGTTCTATATTATAGCCCTTTTGCATTTATCTTTATCGGAAATAAATATAATATAATAGTAACAAGCATTACTTAATATATGAACTACATGTCTGCCGTCAAACTTTTTTAAATAAACACAATCTTAATTTGAATTCACAAAGGGTACATCGTCAAACATTCCCGTCCGTCACTGAGAGAGGTTGGCAGAAATTATTGATTTCCAATTTACACCAACCTGAAACACCTCCCTCGCTACATCAACATGCAAACTTTTGTTTAAATACACATAATAATGAACTGTGATTAAAAAGGAAAATAGTGATTGACTATTTTCAAATATTTATTTAGTAAAGAGTAAGTATTTAACTATTGCAGCAATTCTGGTTAGCTGACAATGAAAAGGGCAAAAACTAAATTATCTTTTTTTTTATATAATTGATACAATCATGTTGGATAAAAATAGCACTGACGGACCCGAAAAAGAGTCATCAAAATAAAAAAAAATCCTTTTGTGAAATTGAATGATGAGTTATATGTACACCTTTAGTAAAAGCTATATTTAAATCCAATATTTTTCATTATATTAATTTGTTTTGTAAAATGTTGAAAATGATAAATATGTCTTAGGTAAGATTATATTTGTGTTTACACTAGTGGAATTTGTTGGTAACGTAATTGCCTTTGGTCATTACTTTTTAATATAAACTAAATAACAAAAAAATGATACCTTGATGAATTGAGAATCGTCACCTTGTCGTCGGTTAAAAAGTATTAATTTTATATTCATTTAATAAGGATTGCTTCCCGACTGTCAATTACCATTTTATTAATTCCGAACGCTAATTTTATTTAAATGTGATAAAATGCGAGGCTTTAATGAAATGGCTCTCTCACTACTTCGGAGAATTTTATCGTATTATTAATCAGCTGTAATTCATTTCAAATAAAATTTGCGTATTGAAATTATAGATCTTCAAAAATATTATAGACTTTCTGGAATAAATTTGCCTCTTAATTTACGATATATTTTCGATGAAAGAGGCTTTCATTCTTTTTTCAATTAAAATAAATTCTTTGCTTCTTGGACTTTTATCCACCGCTTTAAGCTTTTTCCTTTTATAAACTATTATAATTTTGTTTTTAATGTAAAATTTCCATTGTATTAATTATGGGAAATACTATATTAAAAAATTTTCTTTATTTAAGTTATTAAATACATTTATTACAAAATACATACATATAAGATTAACACTCCTGACCAATTCACAGGCTTTCCTATACAGTATATCACCGCACAGTTTAAACCGTTAGTCTTAGATATGTAAATTGAAGAGTGTGTTCGTTGGGATATGTCGGTATCCACTAAGAAAGGCTTTTTCTAAATTCGTCCCCTAAGGCGAGGAAAAAGGGTTTTAAATTTTAATAAAACTTTTAGTTCTTAAATTCTATGGACTCGAAATTTAGAATAAACTGGAGAGGGATTCATCTTCATATTAAATAAATAAAAAAAAAAAACAAGAAAAAAATAGACAAAGAGGCGGGCGCGTAATAGCTAGTACAACATAATTTTAAGAAATTTCATGTTTTTTTTATAATTAGATTTAAGATATAATACAGTACTGCATTAAGTCATTGTTTGTGATGTATTGGAATGTTGTAATAGATCGCGAACTACGCACGGCATTAGAATATACGCGATGCAACAATTCCTACTTCAAATAACATATGGATCTATATACAGATATTAGTTGCAACTATCTCTGCTATGTAATATATTAAGGATGGTGCAGATACGATGTGTATATCAAAATGTCTTCTTATAAATGGTAATTTATAATGTTAGTGTATTTTAATATGTATAGGAGTTAGCAATATTACATAAAACATATATAGATCTATCTATCATTTTGTTGACTTTTTGTAAAATTGTAACGAGAACTCTATGTATTTGATTGATGTGACAAGGAACGTTTGCACTTCCGTAATGTCTATCTACAGTCTTTTATTCCCGTTGCGTAGATTCTGAGAATAAAATTCTTAGCAGCCTCAATCATTTATAAATATACGGAGCTAAATGATTGTTTTAGATCTCCATTTTTATTTTTCAGGTACATCGTTAAAAAAAAATATTCAAAAATTACATCGTAATTTTTGTAAAATAGGTAGACAACATAATTGTACGAATCATATAAATACAAAAAACAAATAATCACGTTTTAAGGGTAATTACGAACCTCTGTACTATTCATGACACGACGTGGTCGTGGTCTGTTTTTTTTCTCAAAAACCTACTATGACCTTTTGTTTAAAGGCTTAAAAAAAGTTTAGTATCGTGGTGCAAGAAGCTCGATCAGAAAGTGATCGCGCGCAACAGATGTTGCTAATCGGATTATGGAGACAGTACAAGTCCTCGCGCCATAGAGAGCCGTGTATCTGAATTATACGCCCTTGTTAGCCCATGTGGCAGCCGGATTAGCGAGTAGTATCCTAGGTCGAGCTTTAGTTGTGTAGCCGCTACATAGGGACAAAGAGAGAAACATATATGGATTACGGTCCGTAATTAAAACCTCTGTCTAATACAAACTTTACCCTAGAGAAAGCAAGAATTTAACTACTTGTGTCATTAAGCGTTTTCTGCCAGTACTTCGCGACCTTTAAACGCACTATTTGTAGGTTGAAATATATTTTAAAGTATTATATGTAATAAAAAAATATTTGCAAAAATTATTAGTATTCAAACGATAATAGAGTAATATGAAGAAAAGTTTTCATTGAGTTTAGGTCGCTGGTAGACTCGTGCTATTGAGAACGGGTTAAGAATTAGGGCGATGACACGATATAGCGACAGTAATGCTCGCTGTAATTGATGAGGCGAGCGCATTCACGGGCACGCCCGCTCTGTACAAGGGTTAGAGACTATTTATTACATGTCACATTATGGTAATGTTTAACTTTTCTGACTGTTACTCCGTAACCTCACATCGTCCTTTAGGATCGTTTGCTGACTTGTGCTTCTAATAAACAACAGTCCAGACTTAAAGTTAGTTAAATGTATAAAATAAACTAAAAAAGTGGAGAAAATAGCTTCAACATCGTGATAATCCTTTCTCGCAACTAATGTATTTAATCTGTAAAAGAATGTTGTTCTTTTCAAAATATAAACTTTGATACTATTCGGAGGTCAACTTCTTTTTTTAATGAACAAATGATTTTGACAATAAGGCGTAGATTCTATTAGAGAATAAACTTTTAATTAATATTATAACGTTCGATGTCGACAGCATTCTGACATTTACGGTAGGGCTCGTGAAATCTAGGTCGGCGATCTATGGCCACGCTTTTCAGCATGTTTTAACATTTTGTAATGCTACTGCCACCATGACGGAGTACTTCTTTTATAACAATGAAGCGATATTATATATGATGGTAAGTGATACGCCTGATTATAATGAGTAGTCACTATTTTACTATGTTAGCCAAGACGTTGAGGTTGTTTAGGGCGCTAGTTGTTGGAGCGTAGGTTAGTTTAAACTAAAAATTATTAATCCAAGCATTACTTTGCAGAAGTCCATGGCTAACAAAAATTGTTTTGCTAATTTCTGTTTTTTTTTAAATGCAAATAATACGTCGTCAACGTACGTGCTGTCAAATGTAAGTCATCTAAAATTTCTTCGTGTAGTGGCGAAACTTATTCACATAATTAAGTCGTAGTATTTGGGATTAAAAGCGGAAGCTAGGAAAATATTTTTTTTTGCTTTATTTATTCATTGTAACTCTTTGTGCTCATTGTAACTCGTTCGTACCAGATTAAATTAAATAAGCACTTTACTGACTTTTTTTATGTCTTATAAAAATGTTAATAATAAAATTTAAGATAATGACAATTATGAGAAAATTAAAAGATACATCTTTAAAAATGAAAATTCCGGAATATTGATAAACGACAAACATTTCTTTTTAATTACAAATCCAATGACAATTTTGTACTTAAAACGAAATGCTTAGAAGAAAAAGTGACAATATAGACTGTCTGAGTGATGACAAGGTTGTCTGCTTCGTCACAAGTTTAGCTTAGGCATACAGCGCTCGTCTGCGCTACACCACGATACGCGAGGTGCTTCGAAATATGTTTGATGATATGTAGATATAGTCTCTTTACCCTAGTAATACGGCACATATTTTTAAGGTTTAGTAATTTGCCCGGACTAAATCTACGACGATTTTTAGATAACAATTCGCCGTTGCCGTTTTATATGTTAGTACTGTCTACTTTATAAATTAGGTGCAAGAGCGTAAGCTGAAAGATTTAAAAAAAAAAATTATTATATAGTTACGAATAAAACGTTAACTCTGTAATCTAAAATAATAAAAAAAAATTCTCCTTACTCATCCCCATTCAGATAATCAGTCTCGGCCAGGATCACAGCACCTGTTACAACCCCCAGCAATATCTCCCTTTCGGTTCTACTATAATAAATTACACCAGGCACGTCCCCTACGTAATCATGGTCTAAACTCAACGTGTTAGGGTCCACAATACTTTTAAAAAAATATAATTATGGTAAATTTGTTTAGATTTATAAAATCTGATTAATTCGATTCAAATAACATTATAGGTAAGCAATATGTACATGTGTTATAAAAATAAATCTCTTTCTAATGCCGCCGAACAAATGTCGGATACGGTATGTAAGTAAAATGAATTAGATGTATCCATATTATACGTTATAAATAACAGCAAAGATTTTATTGTGCGAAGAGTTTATGTTAATCATAAAAATTATAGTAGTATAATTCATCTTTCTTTGGTTGAAAATAAGAAACAATCAGATATCATAATCTATTAGAAATAGTTTTCTTACTATTTAATACTACGAGTTTTTCTGCATCTCCTATATCTTATGATCTTAAATGATAATTCTTTACAAAAAAAATTAAAACAGTAAGAAAATTAATAAACGCAAAATATTTTTTCTAGTTCCAAAGACTAAAAGAAATATGCGTCAAACTGAAAACTTCCTTCATGTAATGAAAGGATCTAAGTTGTTATACTCGTAGTTGTTTAGGAGTATGGTATGGCATGAAATCTGATGTTAATTTTGAAAAATGGTTAGCAATTTGAAAAGTTTAGATAAAATTAAGGAAATTTGTAGAAGTAATGAAGTATATAATTTTTTAGCTTTTTTAAACAAAACATTAAATTTAATGGATTTTATGAAAATCTATAATTAATTTTCGTATAAAATATTTTTATGTAAATTGCCTGTGTCTATAAAATCGGAACTTAGCTAGATAGTTAAATAACTGTAATTAATAAATCTTTTAGTTTCATTTTCTATCCGTTATTGTTTTTTTATACCTTGTTAAATACACGCACAGATAAAAGTGAGAAATTTGGCAAAATTCAAACTATGGAGCAGAGCAGTAAAATAAAATTTTAGCACAAAATGTCTCACAAATATCCCAAGCGAAACATATTTTTTAGTTTAAATTTTTGCGTTATATCAAAGATATAAATTATATATGCGTTATTTGTGCTCGAATTCTGACCGTTTAAACTCACTAGGATATAATAAACGGTCTTCATAAGAATTTTTCAGTGTTGATTTCTTATGTATCAAGTGCGGTGTTATGTTATGACAGGGAGAAGATTTCCCCAACATCCAGGTCACGCACACACAGGCAGCGGCGGTGCGCGTGTGTTAGTGTATCTTTGGCGTTGCACGTGACGCCGTGTCGTCGCCGTTGCGATATTAAACCAGAGGTCACCTACTCTCAAAGTTTTGCGAACTGAGACTTACTTTTCATTTTAACGCATTATCACCTCTCATTAAGATCAACGACAATTTTATTTTGACATTAATCGTATGATATTTTAAAAACTGTAGCGATTTAATTTAATAGCAAAATCGAGTTGTGCTTAATGAAATATCAAACAAAAGTAAGCGCTTTCAAAATAGATTCTAGATATCAAAGAATAAAACAAATAAAATACTAAAAAGATGCTATAGTGAAACCAGTTTCGAAAAGTCATTATACTAGAAAACCTGATATATGGTCTAGTGTAAAGTCATTTGTATTATTCTGTTGTGAACTTTTCTATAATATGTAAAAACTAAACAGAATTACAGTCTTATTTAATATCATCATACCGGATTATTTATATAACGAGAGATCTTAAAATATATGTAATAAAATCACTGTTCTTAGTATTACATTCGAACGTATTTAAAAATTAAATTACACTCGAAATTATTTATAGTATGGTTATCAGGCACAGTTAGTAATTAGATTTTTTTTAAGACTGACAATGAAGATATAAGAAAACCTTTCAGAAAACAAACATATTTAACAAAAATACCATTGGGAGCGACAGTTTGAGGTCCGCCGGAGCTCACCCCAAGCGGCGGAGTGCGGTACGGCGCGACTACACACTGCGATATCGCGCCAGAAAAATTTAATTGTGAAATACGACAACCACCCCCCCCCCCACCCCCACTCAGCCCAAACTCCAACCCAAAAAACATTTTAGCCTATGGTTTTTAACCACTAGTATCAGTTGGTATTTCATAAATAATAATTGAATGAATTGCGGCGAAAATTTGTTAGATTTTATTTTCGTTATTATTTTGTATGTTAAAAGACTTTTTGGTAAAATCCATAAATATTACAGAACGAAAAACAGGTATTCGTACTACTTATATTTCAAACCTATGATAACGTAACAAGAAAATTATTTCTTTCCCATATGGTGGATTAACTTCCAACTTAAATATTAATTATTACCTAATAAGATTTACGGTGATTAATAGGATTACTTAAAACAAACCTCACATTATATTCACAAAATATGTACGATACACAGTTAGTATAAAGTAATAAATGTCTACAATTTCACTATTAAAACATTCTACTTTTTATGTAATGGTAGACTATTCAGAAATATTTTTTCTTTCCGTAATGCGAAGATTTTAAAGTACATACGTGTTATTTTTTTTCTTATAGCTTTATGAATTTTAAATGTCATGTCAGTTGTGTGAGTGATAGTGATATGTTGATTTAATAATAAAACATTTTTCTTAAAAAGATACCTATTTAGTTATTTTCAGAATAAACATTTACTACACGTGTTATGGTTTGTGTAACGTCGCTAAAGGTAATATTAACTATCAATCCTTTTGTTACTGTTCGCCTTGATTGGTGAATAATTTTACGTTACAGTAATGTAATAACGTTTTTTTTCTTTACATTGATTTAAGTCAAGGACAATATTTTATTAAACATAATGAAATTTGCTAACATTAAATTATTTACCCCAGTTAGCCCCCTAAGCAGGCTGCAACACGTGTGCCTAGGAATGTGCAGGGGACTAGAGCGCAGACTGCAGGGGGCGCGCAATATAGTCGCCCTCCCTGCATATTGTCGGCCTTAATAATAGCCCAATTTTGCGGGGACGAGTATAATTAATAAATGCGTATCGGTGACAATAAAAAAGCAACGCTGTCAGGTGGCTTATGTTTAGTTGATGCATGCGATGTATGTTTTAATATTTCTTTTTGTAACCGTTCCTTAAGGCTCCAAAGATCCTTTATGCGTCATTGTTTATATTTTTTTTATACATAGGTATAGCTATAAGTTTTGCGTAACTTAAAAAAACAACATGTTATAACCAAAATATTATGTATTTTATTTTTCAAAATACTGTCCTTTACATTTAAAACATTTTTTTATGCGATCGAACCATTTTTTAAAACTGGAGAACCACAGATCTGAAGGCATATTTTCTACGTGTTGATTGAACGCTATTACTGCCTCTTCGGAGTTGGTAAAAGTGAAACCTCTCATCAAATCTTTAATTTTGGGGAAAATACAGAAATCACAGGGTGCTAGGTCGGGGCTGTGCGCAGGATGGGTGACGAGTTGTACTTTTTCGGAAGCTAATAATGCCTTTGTTTTGTTGGCCGTGTGTGAAGAAGCGTTGTTGTAGGAGAATGCGGCTTTCTGGTCGTCTTTCGCAAATCTTTTCTAACACTCTGGGTAAACAAATGGTAAAATACCACTCGGCATTAACACTCTTTTGATTTTCAAGTGGAAATGTACAGATGGGACCGTAGTTGAGAAAAAAAAACGCGATTATTTTTTTAGCAACGTTTCTCGCCTGCCTCACTTTTGTTGGCCTGTTTCCATTTTTAAACACCCATTCACAAGGAGTTTTCGGGGTCAAAACAATAAATCCACGTTTCGTCTCCTGTGACAATGTCATAAACAGCATTAGAATATCCGTGGTCGTACTTCAGTAGCATCTGTGACCACCATTCCACGCGAGCCCGCTTCTGCTCCGCTATTAGTTGATGAGGGATCCAACGACAACAAAGTTTCCGAACTCTCAATTCTTCGCGTAAAATTTTCTGGATTTGGCTCATACCAATCTCCAATAGTCCTCGAATTGTCTCATAGGTATTTCGCGGGTTTTCTTCAATTAGCCGCTTAATAGTAGTCTCATTATTTTCGTTGTCGGCAGTTGCAGGCCGCCCTTCACTAAATTCGTCATGTAAAGAAACTCGACTCTCAAATTCAGTAAACCATCTCCTCACGTTGCTAAAACAAGGTGCTTCTCTCCCAAAAGCATTTTGAAGACGAGCACAGTCTTGCGGAGAGAGAGAACTTTTGAAATCATAAAAAATCATCACTCTAAAATCTTTTCGACTTAATTGCATTTTCGTTGCGTACGTATAACTTTGATGTGTGATAAAAAACAATTGACAAATGATTTCCTGCCATTTTTTATTACAAAGAAGAGTGCAACTTTTCAAAAAAAATAACATTCAATATTCAAATAGTTCCGATCACCTAGAAGTGCAAAACTTTTAGTGTGCCTCATGTAAATTGTCCATTCTAAACTTTAATATCATTTTTGTTTGTTTTGTTACCCTTCTTTTGCGATCAAATTTGGCACGATCTTCTTATAAAAGTACCGATCTGTTTTTTCAGGGATAAAAATATGTATAAAAATATATGCGTCGGCAAGTCCTGAGACATTTCCACAACTCTGACATAGTTCAACTCATTCTGTTCATTGTACATTAGAAGACGGTAAGTCTTCGCCAAATAAAGCAAATTCAGTGTATACATATCTAAATAAGTAAGAACAAACTTTCCTTTTAATTTTTTTATAGGTAGAGTAAGCAGGCGAACGAGCAGTTCATCTGATGGAACGTGATCACCGTCACCCATAGACAGCCAGAACATTCAATGAGTCGCACCTGTATTTCCGACCTTTATGAAACAAGTAGGCTCTTTTCTTGAAGGTCCACGTCGTATTGGTCTAGAAAAACGCTGGCGACATATGAGTTCACAGGGCAGTTGTGCGTGATAAAATATTGCGCTCATAACGCACAGTGGAAAATTGCAGCCATCCAGGTGTGGTGGATACAATTTATCGTGAATTTTCCCTCTTATTTTTTGATAATTTATAACGTAATTACTGATGTTTGGTCTCTGTTTGGTGACGGTTATCAGGTTAGGTCAGTAACGCCGAGAAGTATTGCGTGCTCGTATAAATATATGACTTTTGTGCGGCTTTGTTTATACAGTTTCTATGAAGCTGTAATAGTCGTTAATAAGACTAACAGCGCAAACTTCACCGAATGCAGCAGCAGCAGGCTTTGTTTATATTTCTTCGTTCGTTGTATGTTTAGTTATTTAATTATAGCAAACATTCTATACTCTTATATAGTTTTTGATCTATATTCATACGATCTTGTACCTAGTTACCTTTAAATACATATGAGTAAGGCAAACAGTTGTATAGAAAAAGAATTAATAAAGTTAAATTAAATAACTCAGTAGAAAAATTCCTCATCCGCAGGTATATTAAAATATTTATGAAGGGAAAATCAGTTTGTAATGACGAAATAATAACTTTTTACTTAATTCGTGTAAACATTTACACGACACTGACTTCAGAAATTCTATTTCAACTATTTTACTTATATATTGTTTCCAGATAATATGCGAAAAATCTGTTACGGAACTGTTACGATATACCTTTAACTGGCAATTAGAATATAAATTTAAATAAAACATTCACATTTTTTCTGTGAACATAGTTCGGTTCAATGATCATATTAACAGGTCATTGAACTTGTGAAAAATACTTTAGTTTTACTTCGACATGAATAATTATTTTTAAAATAGATATATACATCGATTATATGTCTGCTGGATATAGCTAGTTAAATATATAAATGTTTTTAATTTAACATAATCGCGCGCCATTTGAACTGCTGCCTAAATAGTTGTGACAATTGTTCACATCTCAGATTCAACAAGCGACAGTGACAACAAAGTCAAAGGCGTCACGCTAATTTCGGCCGCAGAGGATTTGCACGGTTTAACGTTCTCTATGTTGGACGGACAAGTGTAGATTTACCATCCGTTGTGTATTCGTCGGATGCTCTTTTCTTACTTAACAAGTATCAATCAAGTAATACTAAACAGGTTAAGGCAATAATCATTTATTAATATTTGTATTTCTTACGATGATTTTCACTAATATATTCTATAATTTATTTGTCTATAAAATACACATTAACCAATTTAACACTATAAATAATTACTTAAAAAACTATAAATTAAAAATAATCAACTTAAAAGCTATTAAAAAAGAAATAGTCCGGGTTATGCTTAACTCACAGAGTACCGAGCAAACTATTCGCATTGCCTCGCAGGATGGCAACGCTTATTCTTTGTGCTAGGATAATTTTTTTTTACAATTTTTTTCTTAACTTCAACCTTAATATTAAGAATAGCATCGTTTTTTGTAAACTTATTATTATGTCAAGACCAACAACATATGAATCATAAATATATATATATATAGTTCTCTGCAGTGGCAGTACTACATTGCAAACCCAAAAGTTCAGTGTGATGTGATGATCACTATGATGTCAAAAGGTTAATAAATTAAAATTCGTACAATATCTTTAAATGACCACTACAAGAGAAAAGGGGTTAATAAAAAAATATTGTAATTATTATTATGTAGCATTGCTCATGTGTGCTATTATCTTATTTATTTTATATTATTTTGGGACATAGAGATTTATTTCCTAATTAAATTCAAAAATGTTTGACCTGTTGTATTTAGACACAAAACAATAAGAACCACAGTATAACACTAGCAATATTACATATTAATTGGTTGAACATTAGAACTTAAAAATGTAGACGTATTTTTTACGGACATAAATAATGGCAACCCTGAACGTATTGCTTCACGGTCCCTCCCATTTGGGCAAGGGATCCGTCACATGGTGAGCGGACGGCGAGGGAAGGTTGTTAGGTGGAAGGGAGGGCTTGACGTTAACGAGCCGTAGCGCATTTCGCGCAATGTCACGGGTTGACAGAAAATTAGTGACGCACACGCTTGCGCTGGCGCTTCACCGCTGCGGCACCTTGCGCGCCGCCATACTTCTATAATATGAACCATCTAAATATCAGGTAAACTAGAATGATAGGTAATAAACGAAATATTTTCCTTGTAATTAGACACATTACACAAAATAATAATTTTAATGTCAATTGTATCATTTATATCTCTATCCTATATTATATCTCTACTGTATTTTTATCTCTATATATATATA
>DWQX01005284.1:0-13297 GCA_018245475.1 Pharmacophagus antenor
ATATTTTTATATTTATATATATATATATTTTGTTCGTCAGAAACTTGTGCGTTATAGTGATATACTATGTATTAAAGATAATACTCCCTTTGATAAACTTCTAACGGAAAATACAGTGAAAAGAAAACTGAGAGCAGGTATGAAAGCCTTCAAAGGGACAAAAAGACGATTATCATAAAAGAGGATGGCTTTTGCTGTTCCTATATTTCGTATAAGGAATAATATTAGCGAATTCTAACGATTTTTGGCAAAATATGTACAATTAATGCCACATATTTAAATGAAGTTTTCGCTTAGATGACGTGAATTTGTTTAGAATTAAATTTAATTATTTCATATATTATTAGTTACTTAAAATGTAATTTATTCATTCACAGAAATTACAATCAAGCCGATATACATTAACACGTACTTATGGTTATATTTTTATTACAATTTTTTTATAACAGATGGACACAACGTTAACCATATAAATCTTAAATGCTAAAATAGTAAAAATAAAATTAACAAACCGCATACTGCGGAAAACAAAAGGGAAAAAAAATGAAAAATCTAAAATTTGAAAAAGAAACGGCAGTAATGTTACATTCATAACATAACATAATGTTTTCGTCAACATAAACAGTTCATATTACAGCTGGATACAACCTCACCAAATGCACGCCACTGACAAGGACTTTTGCCTAACCTCTAACAGTTAGTGTCGGCCTGCGTAGATTGTCGTTTCACTTACACCACTCAAAAACTTGTTTACCCCAATCATTATAGGTTCTTCGGATAGTATTTATTTTTACTCGTTCCCCTTTTAATTTTAGAACAAGGCCTATTCGATTCGCTTATTATTAATTTTCTTACAATTTATTCTCGCTTACACTCCTTCTTCATCCACTCTCATTTCTATCTTTCATACTATTCCATTATCTTTCATACCACATTCCATTTCCTACTCGCATACTTTGCGCTTAAATAAAGCAGACGTCTGATTTATTTATGTACAATTTCTTATTCTAACTTATATTTACATTTTAACCTAATTGTGTATTTATGTCAGTGTTACTTTTCTTAATTTCCTAATTATCTAACACATTTTTGTCCTTTAGTACTGTCTATCGTTCTTCTAATTATTCTTTTACAATATTTTAAAAACGCAACTTCAGCTTGCTTATCCGTTGAGCTATGTAAACGACTTTAGTTCTCGAAAGGATCACCTTGTTGTGGATTAAATGCTTCAGAGATAGTCCGAGCATACCTCTCTCTATAACCAGCTAAGCAACTTTCAACTAAAAATTACTCTCCAACACCTAATATCATGAGAGATAGGACGCAATGATTGAAGACTCGTCTTCGCACATTGTGGTATTTGCGATGAGAACAAGTAAATATTAATTTATTCGAGAAATATATTATTAATTGAGCTGAAACGCTTAATATTATAATTGTTTCACCACAATTTACAATACAATTCGCTTTGGGCGGGAGCTAAATCAAAATTCAAATCGTCTTAATTAAATGTCATTCGCCTCCGAAAACGTCACAAAGCTTTTGGTTAGAGAGTTAATTGGCCTCTGTAACTGTCGGCACTTTGATTTGGAAGCGTTTGTTTGAAACAAATTAGCCGAAACGCAGATTACAGAGGTTGAAATAATGAAATTCATCTTATTAATTCTAATTCATAACTAGAAATAATTATTAATGAGTATATATTTTACTTTAGATATTTTTTTCTTTTTAGTCTCGTTCCCTCTGTTTCGGTATCACAGAAAAATAGATGTGAATAGGCCTATTCACATCTATTTTTCTGTTTTCTTATAATTTAGTCTCGCTGTCATGCTTCTTCTTCCGTTCGTAGTTCTCACTTTCATTCGTTTCCATTATCATACATACTCCTACTTTAGTTAATAGTAATGGGTATTTATACTTAAAACACTGTTGCGGTTCAGAACTTTGAATTTCTAATTTTGGGTGTTAAGGAAAGTTAAGCCAAACGAAATTATCATAATGGATTAGAGACTACCGCTTCCGTTCCAAAATTGTTAAGCACTTTATTCGACGGAACTGTATAACCACAAAAAGTTGCCATCATCGGACTTCTAACAATTATTGATAAATATAGAGTACAACTTATTATAACAAAAATTTTGGATCATTACAAAATTCTAGGAAATTGTTCAATTTACTAATTTTTGAAAATTAATAAACTTAAGAAAAATACTTTTATTAGATATTATATATGTTATGTAAATATACACGGCATATGTATCATTTTTTTTAAGGCCACTTTTATGTCTTTTGCCGTATTTGACAATTGGAAATACTTTCGCGTAAATTTTTGGAAGTTTTCTTATAATTTATCATCAAGGACGAGGAAACGAAAAGGAATATTCATACTTTTAATGATTGCCAATAAATCTCATCGATATCGTTTGAATTGTTTTATATTGAACGGAAATGAGGCAGTTATTTTATACATGAAACTGTTGCAATACTTTGCTGACGCAAAATAAGGCTGAACCCGAAACAAATAAAGAAGGATTACATCGACCGCTCCTTTCACGAGCGCCGTTTCCTAAGAACTTTTCCAATTAAGAAGTTTTATCAAGAATTTCGTTACTAAAATATATTTAAGATTTTTAAAATTAAAAGTGAAACTTCCGGTAGGAATCGTTCTTAATGCCCGTCCCTGAATGAAGGGATTTAACTTCTCCAAAAGGAGAGTGAAGTCACATGGGTAATGGAGTCTAGACAATTGTTTTCTGAAAGTCCTCGTTAGCTTCCACCCTCAGTGTCAATTTGCTGTAATTACAGCAGTAAAACTTATGAGTATTCTCCTCGTGCTAGATTTATTATCTACGGCCATATTACACTTAAAATTACGTGAAATAGAAAGCGCAAGCCCGAATGGTTAATAGCATCGAGCGTCAATCGAATATTGTCAGTTCTCGTTCAATATAAAGCTGATAAACTGGTGGGTAGGCCCCCACGAGATGGACCGACGACTGGTGGAGGTCGCGGGACAGCTGGATGCGGCCAGCACAGATCCGATCGGTGTGGAGACCTTTGAGGGAGACGCCGAAAATCAGTGCTTGACCTGCACCAGATGGAAAGTGCACTGAACTACGGCCTTTGCAACTTTGCAGCACACACACTCACCGGTGCACGATCTGTGCACCGATTTATAGCTAAAAACAATTTGCTTGAATTTTTTCTTACTAGTTGTGTGTGTGTGTGTGTGTTCTATTTATTGACAATAAACGTTTTATCTATCTATCTATCTATGTCCAGCAGTGTTAATATTCATATAGAAGCCAAACATAAAGGAAGAGAGTAGGTAACGCTTGCGTCACACCTTCCTGCCCTCGCGCTTCAGACTTATATAAATACAGTGAATTAAATGAAACAATTTTTACAATTCATTGCTATCTCAGTGCTACTTTATAATGGATTTTTCGTTTCGCCGTAACATGCGGTCATAAATCCTCCAACATCTGCGACTTGAACTGAATCAACCTTTTGTAATATTTTAGGTAACGACAGATTTATATCAGCGAGATAAATTTCTGATGACGATTTATATTTCGACGCATTTTCCAGTCGGAATACAAATGTAGAAATTCTTCTTACATTCATATTTCATCTGAAATGTCGAGAAATTCGATGACCTGATACGAATCGAAATTGTCGGTCCCTTATTCGTTCTATATATGACAGAAAAAAAAAAACACGTAACGCTAAAGTGATGATGTTTCGTTATATTTCAACGTTCGTATTGTAGAGACGTCCTCAAACGGAGTCTCTAACAAAGCAACAAACTATCTGGGTCAAATCAAAAAGCATATTTTAGTAGTTTTCAGTGTACTGGACGCAACTAAGCATTCAGATTGTAGTCCAATCCAAGCTCTTTGCTTGTTTTGGTCCGTGCTAACTGAGATCGACCACAAAACTTAAGTATTTACCTTAAGCAAATTAAAAGAATTGTCCAAGATCGCAATAATTTTCATCGGGTGACCGCTTAGCTTCGATTTAAAAATGGCACCACAAGATGAGGATTTATGTTAAATAGTGGACACCAATTTTAATTACCAGATATTTAGTGCATCGAGTGGAAAAAAACTACTCTTGATGATTGTTAGCAAAAGTTGTTTAAAAAAATCGTAAAATACTAGCCTTCACTAGCCCGTTTCTCTACGCGTATAATTTTTCTTTAAATACATTTTAGTTCCTCTTAAGTATATGTATCAAGTTTGGAGTTCATCGACACAGAAGAAAAAGTTTTCCCGCCCTTAGGGATGTAGTTTCAACAATAGCCTTCCTTAATGGATACCTAAACAAACCTAGCAGTCTAGGCCGTGCGTTCCTAGGTCATTCAGTAGATTAGTAAGGGATTTGAATTTTATAAGTCTTGATAAGGTAAATTATTAAACATTACATTCAAAATGAATGAAATGAGAGATTTTGCAGAAAAGCGTAGCGAGTTATTACATTCTCATACACTTTGTTGCCGGCTATAAATTTTACGTGCCCCTGTTTATCTACAAAGCAACACTAGTGCTCCTAAAACTCGGAGCTCAACTGGGAGTTTATGATATGATCCTGTAGAACTCGACCGTAAATCCTTGTTTAACGGCGTCAAACATTTCAGGTCCTGCTTGTCATAGTTCAGATGTAGTATTACTTCTACTGAACTAATTCCCGTCATAACTATGACCATTTTTATTTCAGAATACATTTTTCTTTATTTGCGCCAAAATTTGAACATATGAAATTTCCTCATTCAAATTATGGGCATTAAGTAAAATTGTTTGGAGTCAAAAATTTAATGTCAGCAAGTCTATGTGTTCAGCCTTTACTGCTTCCTAAATGTTCTAGATGGCAAGAAGAAAAGACGCAACTGGTATCGCAGTAGTGCCTTCTAAATATATACAAAGGAATATTACTCGAAAATTATGAGTCATGCAGAATAAAACTGTTATAAGTGAAAAACATTTAAAGTAAAGAAATAAAATATTACTAAAACACAGTGGCACAACCAAACATTAATAAGAACGATCAGTCCAATTCTCATTTCTAAAGAACACATTATTTTTCTCGAAATGATTTAAACCTATAAAAATCGAGTGTCTCCCAAGAAAAATTAAATAAAGTAAAATCTAATACAAACAACATAAAAAAGAAAATAAATTATTCAGGCCGCCAACATGAAATCATGCAAATCAAATTAAAGCCTAAACGAACGCAGGTATTCATTTTTTTTTAGATTAATATGCAAATATGTACTCCATCGTAATGAATAAAGTCCTTAGCTGAAATTTAAATAAAAAAACGAATTAATCATACGTTTACGGTATTTACTCGTAGTATTCCTGCCCTTTAGAAGAACACCGGTGCGTTCCGTTGGTGATTCAGGGATCCTGGGATAACCAAAGAACGGTTTAATGGATAGAAATCCCAAATAACCCTGACTTACTCCTAAAAAGCATGGTATCTTCTTTAGATTCCTAGACAGGTAAAATTTGTTTTAACATCTTTTGCATCCGACAGAGGCAATGATGTTTAAAAATTATAAATATTACGGGCTTTATTTTCTTGCACTTCGTAGCGGCTGTATTAGTTTCCAATTTTTAAGAAATATTTCCGCATTTAAGTGACAACTTTCTTTCTATATTTCTCTATACATAAATGAAAATACTTTTTATTATTAATCATTTACTTAGTTTCGCGTCTGTAGCGCCGGCAGTAGCTGAAAATCAGTGCTTCACCTGCAGCAGGTGGAAAGTGTACTGCGCTACGGCCTTTTGTACCTTTGCAGCACACACACTGGTGCTCTATCTGTGCACCGATTTTATTATAGCTAAAAACTATTTGTTTGAATTTCTTCTTACTATTTGTGTGTATGTTCTGTTTATTGACAATAAACCTTTTATCTATCTATCTTATATGTATTACTTACCATTAGGTGAACATTCTGCTTGTACCTTCACTTTTTGCCGGCATCTATCTAACACTTTACTTCAATTGACACAATGTTAAGTGACAAAATGTGTATTGTATATAAATCGTTATTCAGACTGTCATGATCACTTGGATTACCATTTTGCAATTATTTTAAATATTTTCCTTTATAAAAGTATTGCAGCTTGGAGAAGGCAATCACGGTAAATCTCATTCGTGCAATGACCTTGATTTACAATTGAATTTCAAAATATTACGGGATTGAATCATAAAATATTCTATCGAACGATGATGGATCTTAGATCTCTGTTGAAATGAAAACATCTGCGACGGCTTATTAAAATATAAACCAAACTAACTCCAATAAAATGTAATATTTGAAGACAATTTCGTTTTTATGATTTATAAGCTTCGTGTTGCATATTTCAGTAGATTAGAGAATAGTTTTTGTGTTCTAAGATAATAGTATGATAAACATGTTGCCCTCTTGCGCCAATATGAGGAAGTCTTCATAAATATATCATATATAATTTAAGAAATTCTTTTCGGCATTTCCGTCACTAGGATTTGTCTACTCTCATTGATACACTAAGTAACTTATGACTGAAAAATATAATATTACATTAAAAACATCGTAACAAAAATCAACTTTATTTTGCCAACATATAAAATCTCTAGCAAATTTTAAAGTTGGATTTGCGTTGAATTGTATCAGTCCAACATCCATAACGTTAAATTTATTATATCTAGTCAAAAAACGTTTCAACAATAAATGAACCTTAAGACTTCATCCTTTGACAAATCATCAAATTTGACATTACACAATTTTAATTACGACATTGAATGAGGAGACAATGATGTAAGTAGCACAAAAACTTATATCCAGCAAACGGCAGCAATTGAGTCGGGACGGTAATCAAAGCCGTAAATTCGCAAAGTACTCTGGCGGAGCTATTACGTATTGGCTACGGAGAAAATCGCAAAATAATTGCGTCAAGTATTTAATCTCGGCCATGTGTTAAGACAAGAGAGATGTGGTCTCCTTCAACTCATCTCGGGAACGGCTCCGATGAAGTGGCCACGCACGGGACAAAATTAAATGTATAAAGCTGTCTGCAAACCTCCGTTAGTTAGGGAAGAAACTTAAAAAAGAGAAGAATACTACAAGAGACGAAGCCATCTGTTTTAAGTAAGGAAAAAATACAGCTTAAAAATTTTATGACATCATTTAAAAATAGCTGACTCATCGTAAAATGCATTTCTGAAGCGATTCTAGCGAGAAATATTACTTATTACAACTGATGCATGATGCGAACTAGTCATTTTATAGTAATTATTGCGCGATAAACCCCGATCCCTACTTAATTCGCTATACACAATAAATCTGCGCAAGTGTCTGCAATAAAGAGTTTAATTTCGTCCCCTTGACACTCCGAGGCGTAACATTTAACAAGACGTGAACTTTATCATGCCAAGTACCATTTTATAACTTAGGCGAAACGGTGAAATGAACATTTCTTAAGCTAAAGTCGCACGCCAAATAGGAGTATGCTATAAAGTTTAACGTGTACACACGTAAATTATTTAATATCGAGTCCCGCAGTGGACTACCGTAATCAGACGATTATTTAAGGTTGCCTGCAAGAGATCGCTTCAAGCGATAAGTACACAATTATACCCAATGTAGAAATTGAAAATTTTAATGTATCATGTCTTATTTATATTTCGGTATACAATAAAGTTATATCTATCTATTACTACGATGTATTGTTTGGTCATTGTGGGTCATCATATAAATAGGATATTGGTTAAACCATTACGAAATACTTTTTTTTAACAGTTCAAACGCTACGCCAGTCGCCGGTGACCGGTGATAAAAAACGGCTAACAGATTAAAAAGTACGTAAATGTTAAACTGTATCTATTGATCACATTAACGTTAATATAATGAATGAAAGAATGAACTCTGGAATAAACTAAGACTCGCCTGCTTAATCAAGTGTCAGGTTCCGTGGACGTTTATAAAGATATTCAATGTTTGAAAAGTTCGTTATAGTGTACAGTTAGTTATAAAATCGAATGTTTGAAACATTACTTTATAATTAGGTGAGAATTACATACTATGCATCTCTCTACTTGGTCACTCTGTACTATTTTTTATTTTATTCCGTGATTATATTAAAGCTGTATACTATTAATAGTTTATTGCATCACTTATAATGTACAAGATGTGGCTGCCTTAAATAGATTTTTCATTTAAGACTAAATTAATATAATTCGTTATATGTAAACGTACGTATCTAGTGTAAAAAGTCCCGGCTGAATGCTATTAAATAAAAAAACCAACCGTTCAAATATATGAAAAGTTATATTAACACATGAGATTTCATCTATCAAATAATACGATATTCATCACGTCAAGTTCGTGGTGTCCTGTTAAACCGACGGACTATGTTCTTTGCTATAATTGGACAAAAAAATCTGCTCAGTGACTTAACCAGTTAAATCTGTTTAAAGTTTACATCCGTCATTGATAGAACTATGGAATAGACTTTATTGCATAACAAAAACAAAATAAAATATAGATGAAACAAAATAAAAGAAAGTAATTGTAACAAATAGTGCGAAGTAAAAGAATACGTCAGCAGTGCAAAAGACGGCCTTACTGCTGGAAGCGGTCTCTTCCAGACAACCTTAGTATACTACAATCCATGAAGGACTTTCTTTTGTTACTATTAACAGATTATATAAAGGATATTACGATAAGTTACCCGATATCGTATGGTCTTAATTTTTTTATAATTTACATAATTAAAAATTGAAACAAATTGTAAACTATCACGATACAGTTGACAACTTAACCATTGCTTGATATTTTCTGTTTACGTTTGCGTGCTACTACAAAGATTAACCTCTTCAGGGACGATTTTTAATTGACTAAAGAGAAATATAAGTGAATTTCAAAATTCCAGTAAAACAATATTTAAAATTTTATTTTCATCGGTGGTCAAGTAACGAGAGGTAAAGAAATATTAAAATTAATTATGTTAAAGATTTTCATCCGTATGTTAATGTAAATTAACTTTAAATGCAAAACTAAGCGTCTGCGTATGTGGCCAAGGGCGCAAATAGCTTAAATAAACGTTATTAATACGTAAATAACGGTCAAAATAAATATATTGCTTTATAGTGTTCTGTATATTACACACGATCGGTAAATCCCTTTCTTTTGTGATTGTTAAAGTATTTCTATCGTATAATATAATTTAAAGTTCATAACTTAAATATATATATTAAATTTAAACAATTACTGTAATTACTTTGAACGAAATAATTTAATCACAAAAATCTTTCATGCATCGCAGTTATATAATAAAAGCAAACACGCGAATAGAATGTAAAATATTTCAATATAAAACAATTATTAATATAAAATTAAAGGCTTTGGAAACACGCGGATGCGTGCATGTCCGCGTGACGTATAAATTTAGTTTCGAATTTTTTTTTTTAATAATTTTAGCTTTTAATTAAATAATTAACGATTAGCACAGTTCTTTTTACATTTAAATCTAAAGTGATTTATTGTATTTGCGTCTGCAACCACAGAAGGAAATTTTAAAAGGGTATAACAATTCGGCCATTTATTAATTTGTGGCATATTTTTTTCTCAAGCGCTGACGACAATCGTGAACAGCTTTTCATCACCAAGCGAATGATTGCACGAACAAATATTAACACATTATATTGTATTGGATTAAAGTTTTTATTCGGTAAGGTAGTACATTTCGTTTGTCGTATTATTTCAGCTATTTAATTGAAACTGTACGAATGAACGTGGGATACTAACTGAAAGGAAACACCCTAGTTAGTTGACATGGTACTCGTACAAGTGGAAAAGAATTACTTACTGCAGCAATCGTTTCGATCTTCTTATTTACGAAATATACGGGTGTTAATTCAGAACAAAATTAGGAACCTTGAATAGCATTTTTTAAGTCATCCATGATATATATTTTACATTAATTAAGAGATTAATAATTTCTGTAAGTATTTTTTATCTATTTAGACAACTTTATCATTTGTTCCGGGAGCTTTACATGTGAATTCGTGTCTGTTTGTCAATATATGACTTATAATGATTTAGTAGATAGCAGATATTCACAAAATGGTTGTGAAAAGTAAGTTACAGTGTCTATTATATGTATATGTAAAAGTTCCTAGTTATAATATGCATTACGGCAGTGTTCAAGAGAGAATTCTATAGCTAACTTTATCTAAAAATTAGATAACTTGGAAAAATTTTTGGTTAAATTTACCGTAAGGTTTATGAGTATAAAGCTTATTGGACTTTAAGTGAATTACACAAGGTAGAATTTTGCACTCACATGAAGGTACGACACAAGGTAAATTGTAATTGAAAAGTACCGAACTATTTAAGAATTCATGTCGTGTCGCAACATTCCGTTTGAAAGGACTTTGTTTCGAAACCTATTATCGATACTTTGTTTTAACGGAAGATAAACGTGTCCTAGCGTCATTGGTGACGTTTTTATAACAAGTACGTTATATCATATTATTTGCACAGAAGCAAAAATTATTAATTCGACATAAAGATGTCTTCATGATTTGATAATTTTTAGAATATCAGTTTTTTTTCCCGTTTAGCATGTGGAAAATTTCGATTTAGGATAAGAAAGAGTAAAAAATCATCATCGCGTTTATCGTAATCTAAAGATAATTTTAGAATTTCCAAGAAAAAAAACTCGAACACTTCGTCGTCAATAACAGATAAATTTAATACTTAATACTTGATGCTATTGTTTCTAAATATCATCACAACTATTTGATTTACCTGCTAGCATCCAGTCTTCTCGCGACCTTACTAGTCAGCTCACTCTGTGAAGGAGCTACCTACACAATGTCTTTGGCCTTCGAGTCTTTTACTAATGGAGGTTAATTCCAATTAATTATTACTTCAGTGCCTAGTCACTCACTGGTTTCATCATATGTCTCCTCAATTAACGAAATCGCCCAAAATGCAATATTACTCACATATTTATAGAGTTAGACGGTCAGTGGTAAAATTGAGGAATTAAGAATGAATAAAATCAATAAATGTAAATACTACCTGACTAGAAATTCCAGCACGTCCTTAATTCGTATAGAGTTCTATAAATGTGTAAGTAACATTGCATTGTTCTGGGCGAGATCTTATCTACATTTCTGGCATCATTGTCACTTAACGTCACGCGAAATTGAGGTCAAGTGTGAGTCCAATTGGTGATAGACAAAATAATGTTTAATAATCGTGAGTTCAATTCACTGTATGTTGCACTAACACTAGATTAACCGGAGCTGTCATTTTGACGGACCATCTTTAAGTAAAAAGTTTGGCATACTAATATGACTGAAGTTTTTTTTTTACACCGCTTCTGGCAACATTTTTCTATACATTTAATCGCAAAACAGAGAAAATGTGAATACAATAATGCACAAAATTACTACAGACTCGAAAGGAAAGCCATGAAAATGTGTCGATAAATCTAGTTTTAATAACAACATTTACCTATTGTCGTGCTGACTTTAACATTTTCAGCTTCGGTCACACAACATGTGTGATACGGTGACAAACCATTTGTGCCGACTCATACAATTTGAGTGTGATATAGAGAAAAACCGTTTGTGCCCGTTCGCACAACATTTGCGTGCTGACATCGTCGAAGTTAAATCGGAAAATACTTTCTGTAAAACAAGACATTATATTTAATTTGGGCTGTTATATTACATTACAATGTTTTTGATCGCAAACGTGCAGTCGCTATAGTATTATATATTTGGCAACATTAGCAATTTTATTTTGAACATTAAACCTTTCATTTTTCCTTTTTAATTTGGACCACTTGATATTATTGCTTTCTTTAAATATTTATCATGTATTCGTTGAGACAAGCCTAACAAAAAACACACCCTGTTTGTTTTACATAAACCTTCACCCGGAAATTTATTCAGTTCATAAACTGCCTATAAAAAACCATGATGCGCCATTCGTTTTATGAATATCGCTTTGTTTTTCCCTGAATCGGATTCGAAATGTAAGTTTGACGGAATGATTGCAATGAAAAAATTTCAAAGTTCCTGTTTGTATATGATTTCGATTTTTGATTGACTAATGGTAACCTAGTTAACACTAGATTTACCGACACATTTTTATAGTTTTCTTTTCGTATCTGTATTAGTTTTGTGCATTATTGCATTCATATTTTTCCCGTTTCGCAATAAAATATATAGAACAACGTTGCCAGAGGCAGTATAAAAAAATAAAAATATCAAACGCGTTTCAGTATACTTAACTTCTTATATAGGGTCGTCCAGTCAAAATGACTGATCCGGTAAATCTAGTGTTAACCAAAAATGGTAATCCCCTCTCCCATAAGTCACTAATCGGATCGAATCGCAAATTAGTTCCTCGAACAATTGACGACGCTTTGCGATCAATACACATTAATTACATTTCTATACGACAATTGTGACAATAGTTAGATTTATTTGTTTTTCAAAAGTTGTCCATTTTTTGGTTAAATAAAAGTCAGTTCTCTACCTATTTACAGCACCAAATATTAATGCGAATATATTAATTAATAAACTATCGTTACTGTTTCATTTAAAGGGCGTTCGAGCTTTAAGGAAATTATTAATTTTTATTTAGACTTCCATTTAACTAAGACTTCTTAATTTCCAATGACAAATTTTCATCAGACACTTATAAGGTAAGGTAGTTTTAATAACGTTTCTCTATATTTTGGTGAAATAAAAAAAGCCCGTATAAAGCATTTCCCTCAAACCCGAAGTTTCTTTAGCATTTTTCGCAAATAAAATGTATTTACTGCCCTAGGCGAGGTGAGGAGAAGGAAAAAGTAAGCAAATATTTGTTTCATATACTTCAAGCCTTTAAGATATGTGTAGGCTGGAATAAACGAGATATGTGAACTATGTTAATTTTTTTTCTATACTTTTGTGGATAGAAAAACTTTTTCGCAATCACGTGGAGCATCATGAGAAGCAAAAATAAATAATAACGGTTCGAAATACAAACTTTTAAAAAAGGAAGCAAACGTAATCGAATTAAATTGAATAATTGGATTATCTCTTCTTGTAAATAAGTTGCATGTTTTTAACGCTTATGAGTTAACACTTGGCTTTGATTTCACCAGATTTTATTTGACAATGAGGTTGTAGATGTTGAAGCGTGTTCGCCCAGAAGGCTCTCACATACCTCGCGATGGCCGGGGGGACCATGGTCGCAGACCGGATCTCCCGACTTGGCCTCCACGTGGCCCTGGGCAAGACC
>DWQX01005285.1:0-13297 GCA_018245475.1 Pharmacophagus antenor
ACACACACACACATATATATATATATATATAAACATTGTACACTAACTTCATCATAAATTTAGATAAAAATGACTTAAGCCAGAGATGGATTTCACTTGTCTTCGGTTAATTTTTATTAATATTTTAATTTAAACAGTTATTTATAACGAAAATTGTGTGGCTATAAAGACTTACACCCTGTTTATTTAAACAATATTTACTTCATCCAATATACTATAAAATCTAAAAGTACTATATGACACTAACTCAAATGTTATTTATGAAATAAATCGTTATAATTAAGTTTACACAATCCTTATACACAAGGTCAAGAAGTACAAACGCATGGTTAATCTCCAATATCGCACAATTCATGAAAAAAAATTAATAGCAACTGGTTATTAATAAAATAAGTTACTCGTATATATCATAACGGATTATTTCGTAAGCAGTAGTGTTTCCGTCTATGATTTAACAAATGAGTAAACAACAACCTGCAGCGGATAATTCGCTTTATAAATGATTACAATGAAACGTGCTAAATCCTCTACGCCCAACACTTTAATACAATTGTTTGCCTTTAAATACTCTGAGAGATAGAGAAGGATGGGAATACGAATTATTTAAATCAACTTTAAGCTGAAAGAGATATAAAAGGATTTTCACTTCTTCCATGGCGTAGTGGTTTACCCGCTTACTGCTATAATGCGGAGATCCCGAGTTCGATCCCCGAGCAATAGGAGTTGTGCAGTTTGGATGGTAGGATTTTTTAAATCCGCCTGGCTAGAATCTAGCCTCAAAGTCAAACTGTCACCATAATATCTTTCCTGTAATCATAGATATGAAAGCCAGAAGTATTTTGGGCGAACAGTCTTCACCATCTACAGCCTCATTGTCACTTAACATCAGGTGGAATCGAGGTCAAGTGTCACAAAGTGCCCATAACCGGTAAAAAATATTCTAAAAATAAATGCTTAATTCTTAACAAAATAACAAGTTTCATTTTATCTTTTGAATGGCTCGCCTTAGTAAGCGTGTGACCACCGCTAGGAGGCATAAATGTTTTGTATTATGTAACATCACCGATTTGCCTTTACGCTATCATTCTTTTGACTATGAATTTTTCTTGCATTTTTATAGTGTCATAATTTATTTGTTGTAGATAACATATGTATTTTGATTAATTGACCTACTGTCCTATATATCAACGTACAACCTAAACCGATGGTTCTTAACACATGAAATTTGAAGAGCGTGTCCTTTGTCGTTTGTAAGCATCCCCTAAAAGTTTTTTGCAACTCTGTCCCTGAGGTGAGGATAGTGAGGCATTCTAAATTCAATGAAACTTTCTTATTCTTTGAATTAAACAACTTGAAAATTGAAAACATTAAGTAAAAAACATACCATACCTTTTAAGAGTATATTTAATTAGGGTCTTATGACATTTTTATAAAATATTGACATAAGCGAATATCATATTTGTCAGTAAAATTAATAAATACACATTAATTGGATAATCGTATTGAAGATGTAAAGTCTGCAATTAATTTCAATCATGCAGAAAACTGTCAGCGAGTTCCGGTTACATGACTTCGGCTAAGTTAGTATTTATAACGACGATTAATTAGAACAAGAGATTAAAGTAAGATAAGCTCGACCATTTATTATTGACGAAATTTAAATGATCGGGGATTATTACTTCAAGTTGTTAAAATTATTTAAAAAGTTACATAATTAATTAAATATAATTTATTAAATGAGAATTATTTAAGAATTAAGTACGTAATTTTTCACGTAGCTTTATAAAATATTTTTTTACTATAGATTTTGCAATAGCTTTTTGCCTCGTGATACTAAAGTTCCGGGTTTTGTAATAGATTCGAGATAGTGGTAGGTTTTTTATCTCGAATTGCTTGCTACCACCCTCAAAGTTAACCTGCCGCCGTTACAGCGTTGTTGTGTGGCAGTCATACAGGTGAAAGCCAGAAGTATTCTGGTCAGTTCCGCTGTAACACTTGCGACCCCGTTGTCACTTAACATAGTGTGAAATTGATATCAAGTGTAAGCCCGTTAACGATAAAGAAAGTGTTGCTGGTTGCGAAGATTAATGTTATAGGGAAATTACATTCATTTTAAACTTTTGTTAAACGAAACTTGTTTCGATTAACAAAGTGGAGGTAACATTAAGCTTTACCTTCGATAGGTGTCACCATTAAGTGTACAAGGCCGCGACCTATAAAGATTAAACGAACAAAGTCGCCACTAGCAACGCGCCCTGCTTTCATTTCATGGCATTTGTGAAAGAAATGACTAGCGCCTTCCTTTTAAATGAGCTTTTTGCAGTTAAATGCCAAGAAGCCATTACAAAAATAGCTATTTCGAACGAATTTCCTCTGAAACTTTTTTGCTATATAATGGCAGTATTCAAACAATCTGTTTTAATCTATGAATTTTACTATTATAATACGAAGATGTCACTAATGATTGTTGATAGATAAAAAAAATAAAAACTATAAGGAACACATATATAGAAATCAAACATTTACATCTATTTCATCGCAGAAATGTATTAATGAATAGTGAAGTTATTTAAAAATATTAACTGCTATATTAAGAAAAACATAGCGCATTTAAATTTTCATTCATTCGGAAAACAATTGCCTATGAATTCTTTGTAAATGGCGTGTGAACAGCACAAAGTTATGACTATATCGCCACAACAATAGACCAACCTAGGCTCAACACTTTACACAGTTTTGTTCAACTTGTATTCTTTTAACTAATATTATATCGCCTTTGTATTCACGGAGTAATTTTTAAATAAAATATTCAACCATAATACAGAATTTAATGTTTTCTCGTGAAGTTGTCGACTGTAATAGTTTTTTAAATACTAGCATAGTCATTTAAATTGTCAATCTATAACTTACATATTTAATATATATGTTTACAAAGCATAATACACTTATAGTACTAATTAGAATAAATAGCCTTATTGGGCCAAATCACAATATGGAAACAGAAATGTTTTCGAAGTAATTTTATCAGCTATGACCTATTAGTAAATGTAATAAAATATTCTATTTCGGGAATTGTGTATTCAAGTTGAGAAGAATGACGTCATCTTTATTGAAGGCAAATTTGAAGGTTTAGTATTTACTTTAAATAAGGGTTACGTCTCGTTAAAGAAATAGCTTAAACTTGTCTCACTAAAACGAAAGCAGGACAAAATTAGCTACAAAATTGTTAAAATAAATGTTTTTTTTATTATCAATTAAACAATATTGGATGGATATCAATTATGAAACTAAAAGTATTGACATTAAATTAAAATGTATTTGTAACGGAATCAGTTGTAATAGCACAAACTAGCGGCGCCGCAGTAATTTATGAGCTATTGCATCGTAAATAGGTATCAAATGTCTAATTATCGATAATCTAACTAAACTCCAAACAAAATTTTGAAACTTCTAAACTGACTAAAACAATGAAATGTTTCTCATCCTGTTATATGTACATTTTGTGCCTTGGAACTTAATGTTCATAATTTAGTTTTGACGTGATTTTGACATTATAGTCTTCACGGACTTAACTGTATATATTCGTATATGTATATAGATAATACATATTCATAGCAGACAAATTGTGAAAAAAATCATGAATTAATTATTATTATATTAATTGTTAACAAAAATAAAATGTTATAAGTGCATAAAATATATTTTTTGGTTATTATTTTAGGACTCAATTGCTAATTTAAAATCACGTTACCAAAATGCAAAGCGCTGTATCGAAGAAACATTTATCGTTTAATATTATGTAACAACGTTGCTAAATTAAAACAAAATTAAGAGTTAGAAATGGTGTAATTAGATTTCAGTCCCGTCTTTCGGGATTTCCATTTAAATTATAACATTTTCTATTGAAGTTTCCGTGAAAGGAACTTATCACGAATCAATTAAATTTTACACTAGGAGGTCGTAATGCTTATCAATTTATTCATTGACATTTTTTATATAAAAGTTTATATTAAAAAATATTAATGCGATTATTACTTACAGATACGCCAATTTCCAGAGGAATAATTTACAACCCGCTAATTTTAATATTTACATGTCGTTCTTACGTGAAGCATATCTTTGTAGCTTTCACTTCAAGAAAAGTATACGTTTAGTTGGAAAACGGTATTTTAGGCAGTCATTCTAAAGATTTTTTATCTTTATTAATAGTTGCATAATCATTTTATTATAAAAAATTTTCTAATCCGTTTCTAAAAAAATGTTGTCCTAAAAACTAATAATTTATGAAGTGAATTTCCTACTGAGATTACTCTAAAAACCTACATTACGAGGTACTTTACAAAGCACGTGATAAAGTTTATCTGAAATCGGTAAAACGCTGGTAAAGCTCCTGATATCACAAGCAGCCATAAGTTATGTAGCCGCCTACTATCAGACAGTCCGTATGCTTTTTCGTCACTTTAGCGGTACTAAAACAAATCCAAACTATAACATATTGCAAATAACTGGTTAAAAAATAGCATAGAAGTAACATAAATGCGAATGAACGCAATACGTGTATCATTTTCCTGAACATAGTCACTAAACATACACAATTTCCCATTAAACCACATGACTTAGGTTAGAACATTAAAACGCTTTACCATAAGATAAAAAACTTTCCTTACCACGAAATGTACAAGCGAAAGGAAACCTTTGTCGGCCCTTATGATCCTAATGCAACAATCGTTGTGTGTTACTTTTCGCGGAAAAAGCTTTTTCACTATAAAAGCTTATTATACGACCTCGTTGTTAAAAAATCGCCTTTCATCCCTCTTTGGAATTGTAGTATTGCTATATACATATACATGAAATATAACTAATTCAAATAATTTCAATACCAAAGAGGGTGTTAAGTTCTTTCAAATACTGTCAGTGTACATTCAATCATTGAAACTTAAAATTAAAGTAAGTTTTTAAATAACTACATTTTTATATACATTCTTACCCGAATTTTTTTAATATCTATATTAAAAATCGTGACATAATTACTAATAATGAACATGGAAAGAGCACTTGCTTGTTGTTTCGTTTGTTTTATGGATAAGAGGTGCAAACGTAACGTATAGCGTTTTATAATTGTTTTCGTAACGACATTTTAGTCCATTTTGCCTAAACAATATAAAGCCTGCCTTAGAATAACATAAGTTTCTATATTCATTCCTCTTATAATGTACACAAATGTAATCGTTGTTGAATAAAATCGTCCACCATTTTCCGTGAGCTAACATTTCCAAGTTTATATTTACAACCAAGATTAATTAATATAGATTATCAGAATGTAAAACAGGAAAGGAAGATTTATGAGTGGGAGATAATGAAAATATTTGTAAGAGAACTCTTTACTTGAGTATATTTCGGAGATTTTCATTTTATTAGACATTTAAACATAAAAGGTGGGCGGTAATCAAAAGTTGTTACAATAAAATAAATAACACTATCTCACCTTACTATTTATTTTCTAACAATTTAATGTAACTAAATGTAATGTATTTAAAATAAAAATTACAGTGATAAATATTTTTATATGTAAATCTGCCGCCATAATAGCATTGAAATATCAGCAGAGTAATCTCGGTTAGCGTACTTTACCATTAACAGTCTCATTATCACTTATCATATACAATAGATGTCAAGTGTTATTCCATAACCGATTAAAAACAATAACACAAAAGAGCAAAGTATTAGTTAAGGCAATCGTTACATAAAAAATAAGAAACCGTATCATTAATATTATTTGATTATATAATAACTTTATGTATGTGAATCGTGAATTCATAATAATAGATTCTGTCGTACACAGATCCGAACACATAACAAAGCTTATTCCAGCACTTACAAGAGCCTAATTGAGATCATAAATCTATTAACGCTTTCATTAATGCCAGTTATGAGTAAATTTAACGGAGAGATAGTTTTGTAGAGAGATATAGATTGGTACTTAAATGGTGCGAAAATGGTATGGTAATATTTCGACTTTGATTACTATAATATTCTAAATTTACTTTTTAATATGATAAATGTATATAAAACCAATAAAAATTAAATTCCAGTACGTTTAATAAAGGAATGTGATTACATCGCTAGATCTAAATAAGTATCGAATTTATATTATAAATTATTACTTTACCATTTCAGCGTTCGAAGTAAATCAAAATTTATGTACATATCACCATTGTCATATTTTTAATTTGCTTTATTACAACATAATAAACACAACATTATATGTTTTAAAATTTATTGCGAGTAATTAAGAGTATGCAAATGTAAATTGTCGTTCGTGGTGAGTGTCCAGTTTTTCACACGCTTACATTTGTCATAGATTTACACCGTTAATGTTTTGTCACCCCTTAATGTCGAGTCTGAAATCGGTTTAATGTCTTGAATAAGTAAGCAGACACCAGAGTGTAGACGTTAGGACGGATTACTTAAGATAACTTTGCACGCCCTGAATGTGGGGGTTTTAATTTAAAACGGGTTTATTTTAAAACGGTCTACCTTATCTTATATTTTATGTAGAAGTGACAGAATCCAGGCCGATAATTACCGGATAGAAAGGAATTGATTGGATAAACCTACGCAATATCAAACCTGAGTTTAAAGTCCTTAGCGATAAGTTGGAAAGGAATGACGAAGATAACGAAACTATTAGTAAATCATTTTAATTATTTTAAGTAAGATTATCATATTACAAAATAAATTGTAATTTGCAAACATTCACGACTTATGTGTGTACGCTAGGTATTAGGTAATCGATCAAATATTTTAGAGTTTTCAAAACATTCAAATAGTTAAATATTCCACAGCATTTACAATACAATACACATAAAAAAATTCCATTTCAACAAATCTCAAAATTTAAAATATTGCTTAATCATCGAATATAGAAAGGAAACGTAAAAAGACATATAATGTCTTCAGCGAAGTTATATCAGCCGAAGCATTATTACCACTGGCATTGTTTTAGACGTCAGTGGTAACAAGATTTACAATTTTCAACATGACAATGTGATCGAAATGTTAATTCGCGACAGTCAAAAATATGGTATAACATTATTGTATACTTGTTTTTACTTTTTATTGGCTTAACGTATGGCTTGAAATTTTGTTCATTACAGATAGTATAAAACATAAATGTATTGCACATCACTGCTTCAGTGAGTATGAATTGCTTGCTGGGCTTGTCTTTAATAAGTAGTAATTGATAATAAAAGCGATATGCAAATTAATCACTCACTTTCATTGTGCAAATATACGGCAGCATGACAGTAAAATAAAAAGAGAAAATAAATTGGCATTAAACTTTATCTCCTCCTCTTAAACACTAACTCTGAAATATTCATTGTTTTATTTTAGTGTATTGTTAGCAATAAATTATTAAATATTGATGATATATAATAAAATTATATGAAACCATGTATATTAAAAAATGTCTTGAAAATTTCCCGAAAAACATGTCAAAACTGAGTCTCTTGTGCCATGTGATATGGCGAGCCCAGCAATTTGTAATGTATAAACAAAGGTCTGTAAGGCCCGCCGAGTAAACTTCATAAATGATTGAAACGAACAAACGTGAACTTAACCCTCAATGCATCGGATAGTAGCTTGATACAGTTAGAATGCATTAATCAAACAATATGACTTAGATTGACGTCACATATGCGCAAAAAAACACTACGGTCGCATTTTTAATCAGCTACATAAAAAGGGTGTTAAAGGTTTATTGCATGTATTTTTGCATCAGTGTCTATGATATAACTCGTATTAACTACTAGCATTATAATAATACTTAAATTTAAGTTAAAGTATTTTTATTATGATTTAATTTAAATAATACTATGATTTGGTATTATTTTTATGTCTAAAGCAATAACGAAAACTAAAGAAATTAAGTAAACTCGACCTCGTTATAAAATTTTTCAACAAGAATTTTCCAAGGAAATTTTTTCTATTATACTCGTAGATGGCAAGATATTATAATAAGAACTCCATTTAAAATAATTCTCTATTAAATAATATAAAGTTGTCCCGTACCCAGTTTTCCTTTTATTTTTAGATAAATAAAACGCATAGTATTTTGTAGTTTTAGTGCTTCAAAAATCTAAAATACAATGATAAATTTGTATTATTTTGATCTCAACGAATGAAATGACAGCCATATAAGACGTCAGTAGAAAACCGATAACAGGAAATTCTATAATCTATTAACAAAAAAAATAATCGGCAAGACAGTCTCAAATTACTAAATAATACGAATGCGTAATCAAATGCACATGTAAACAAAAAATATGTAATACATAAACCAGAATCGTTCCCTTATTCGAAATCCTAAGTCACCAATCTCTGTTTCGACCACGGTGTATAGAGGTGTAAACGTTATTCTAGAAGCTATTTTACGGTGTAAACTTGTTTAACGCCCGACCGCCGCACTTTAACTTCGTTACTTTGTCCATTTTCCATCAACGCATTTGAAAGACCGTTTATATTACACACGAAGCGGTTTTGTACTTTCTAAAGAAAACAACAATAGTAACTAATTAGAATACCTTGATACTATTTTTATGTTAAAAAAAATGTGCGACGCCTAAATTTTTGATTTAAAATATGGAAGTAGCAATACCGGGAAGAGTAATAGAATATTGAAGAGAATTTCTAAGACGTCTCCGGAATTCATTAGCATACAAATTGAAATGCTGTACAGTGGCGATTGAAATATTATTGATAAGAAATTCTCTTTAAACTTCATTTTATATCATGAATTTATTATTGCAAATCAAAAATATTGTAAAATTAAATGATACATGTAAATTAAATAGCTATTAGTCATGCTTGTCACTTACCTCCTGTTGTTGTTCAGTATCACATTTTATTTTTTTCACATCTACCTGATTATTTTTAATAATTTTTTCATCATTTATTTGGTCTAATAGTGATTCATTGTTATCTTTACTTGTATGGTTAATGATGTCTGGTCTAACGTTTAAATTATTGCAATTCTCTATTTTATTCGGACAGTACTCTGGTGTTGTGTCCTTTTGTGCTTTATCGTCCGAGTTTTTGATTTTGAAGCAAGAAATAGTTTTTTTATTTTTATTTGTCTCGTCTCTACTGTGGGTCTCGGAGTCACTCGGAGCACACTGGTCCTTTTTAGATACCTCTATGACCTTTAGTCGTTTCTTTTTACCATTCCATTTGGAAGAAGCTGATTTTGATCGGTTGCTGTCATCACTGCTGGTAACGCCGTCCAAACAGACAGGATTGACTAATATTTTCGTCGACTTTGATTTACGTTCTATCTTCCGCAGACTAAGAAGATTACCCGAAGAGTCCATGAATGATTGTACAGAGGTTAAGGTAATTGAATCGTCCATAAAATTTGCACTGAAATTATGTTTTGATTTAGGCAACAGTTGCAGCGTATTCATAACGCCGGTTGTGCTGTGTCGTACTTTACTATTTGTTCCTAAAGGGCCCATTATTACAGGTGGTCCTCCGTTAAACAGTAAGGCCGTTTCCATTGGTTTACACACACAAGCTAACATTTTCGACTCGTCATTTGAAAATACTTAACACTATTATCACATACATAATTTCTGGTGTTATCGATTAATTTTTAGATATTAATTTAAAAGCATCAAATAGTTTTACATGGCTGGAAGTTATGAAAAGATGTATTCTTATTAAATATGAATGAATAATGAGAAGCAGCTTGTCAAAATAAAGCTTCCTTCCTTACGTTGTTACACTAATATTAAATGTTCGCTCACTTCCGCGGACTTATGACGCATTGTTTCTAGCTGAATGTATGTAAGCATCATCCTAATATCCTTGTATGTAAATCTTTACGTTACGTGACTAAATCTTTCGCAGCATAAATTTATTATGGTAGAATATGTATGAAATTTACATGTAATTACGTTAAAACGAAATGTAATTTATGAAAGAGATAAAAATACTTTTATATGTTACAGTTCTTTTGCAATAATATTTCATTTAAGTTATAATTATTTTAAGTTGACTACGGTAAATTTTCATCTTCATGACTAAATAATGGGTAAATAAAGATAACAGTTGGAAATAAATACTAAAAGTTCTGGCAGAAAACAATACTGATAATATGTTTTCTGTTTGATACGCGCATGATTTCTTTTTAATAATTATTGTCTACTTCTGATTGTGGATACGAAATAGTCACAGATAGCAGTAAAAACATTAATTAATCTTGTAATAATTTCAGCTATTGATAAACACAGAATATATTTTTGGCAATAGTGAAATTAATGAAATTTTAAAACTTGTTTTATTTTTGATCATTTCTAGAAAATAACTTCATTATTATTCACTTCAACGCTTTTGCGAAAAATTAAGAACACTTTCAATGCACAATGGTCTATCAAATTGTATGTCTAAACTGATAGATCTATTTTACTACGTCGTTTATACAAAATGTATGCCAGTTTACTTGTATGAAAAAATAACAAAGTACATAAAATAAATAGTTAAAAGATATAAATTTACAATTATATAAACTAATTCCACGTTCTTGTAGATGTTCCTTTATGAGATTATAAAATTAATCAAAAAAATAAATTTTCTCCAAACATTGAATAAGCATTTTCATGAGTGCATTTGTTTTAACGTAATTGCTTTTTTTATCGGTTATGGGCTAACACTTGGCCTCGATTTCACCTGATGACAATGAGGTCGTAGATAGTGAAGCGCGTTCGCCTAGAATACATCTGGCTCTCACATATATGACTGCCGGAACACAGTAATGTTGTTATGGCAGCAGATTAACATTGAGGTAGGTAGCTAGTCAGGCAGGTTTAAAAAACATGCCAGACTACACCACTCCTGTGGCCCGAGAATCGAACCCAGGACCTCTACGTTAGAAGGCAAGCTACTAAACTACTGCGCCACGGTGCTTATAGCAATATTTCTTAAGAAAATGTTTCGTTTCAATTATAACAACGTGTCGAAAGCCATAAACAAATCATTATAACATAATTCCACAGCAGATTTCTTATCGCCGGATACTAGAGAAATAAGATATTTTTATATCACTAATTTGTATTTATCATTATATTTCTTGGAAGATAATTTCAAAGAACCTTTAATAACAGTACGTAATGTTAAACATGAGAAAATAGCATGCTTAAACAAAATTACTTATTTTTTAATACAAATATATACTGGTGTCACGCGACTCGAATTTTAATCCCGGCAAGGTGCTCGTCGCCGATACCTTTTATCAACACAAACTACTTTGGTTTCGCGCTCGCTTCACCTCGATTGTATCTACAGAATGTAACGTAAATCAAACGCAATAAGTCGGCCATGTTTTTCTTAAGGTTAATAAATTGTATTTCACTGTTCATGGAGCGGTGTATTTGTTATGGCATTGACTGTTTTTGATAACGACAAAATGAAATTTCATATGTAATAGAACTTTGGTTCGATCGTTATGTTATGTTGTTTTAATCAACTATAAGCGAATATGTGTCCTAAGTAAAACGTGATTGCATTGAATACTCTGACTCTCACTTGTATGACTGCTGGAACACAGCAACATTCGTATGGCGGAAAATTGAAAATGAAGGTAAAAAGTCCAAATTCCATTTTTACATGAGCTCCATGTTACAGAGCAAGGGATAAACCATTGCGTCACGAAAACTGTCGAAATGTATAAGATAGAGTAAATTGGACTTCTCCCGTGGCGCAGTGGTTTATCCGCTAACTTTGTAACGCGCAGGTCCCGAGATCGATTCCCAGGCCACAGTAGTAGTAGTAGTAGTATGGTGGTTAGGTTATTCAAAACTACCTTGACTAGCTACCACCCTCAATGTCAAATCTGCCGCCATAACAACATTGCTTTGTTCCGGCAGTTATATAAATGAGAGCCAGAAGAATTCTGAACGAACACGCTTCACCATCTGCAGCCTCATTATCACTTAACATCAGGTGAAATCGTAGCCAAGTGTTAGCCCATAACCGATGATAAAAGAGTATGAAGGTTGTGATGTATATAATACTGTGTAGTGTTCAAAAGATAATTGTATTCAATAGTTTTCCCAAATATTTCAAAAACTCTTTTCAGCATACTCGCTATAGCTGCATATGGATGTTGTTACTTGAAATGCTCATTCACCAGTCGGAACTTTCATTGCGTTACCCATATTGCATCGTTAGTGAATGAGATAACGACTCTAACCGAGCAGCGGATCGCATATGCCAATGACGGGGAAATGTCTTTATGAAATATGGATTGAGAATGATACACGAGCGCCTGTCTATCGAACCGTTCCCAATTAGAGCGAGATTTAATTATCAAGCCCGCATTGAGAAGACACTCCGTTATTCAGTCCCGCTAACCTTGTAACCACTCTTAAGCATGACGCGTTAAGGAGTTTCAATTAGAAATTTATATATATCAGGAATGTATTACATACTCAATGGTAAGCAGGTTACCTTTCGCACTGTTTTGTTATTTACTTTTTTAATATAAAATGAAAGTCTTTAATGTGATGTTAAATTATGCGTTCTTGCCCTAACTATGTGACGCTTATAAGTACATATAGACAGAACTACATTGCACACACTATTATACTAGAAAATATTTCGTAAACTCTTTTTTTAATAAATCTCCGCAACTCTTCATATAAATTACATATTTATCGTCTAATTATTATTATTTTTACATAAAATCAAACTAAAAAAAGGATAAAAGCTTAATGCTAGGACGCAAACTTTCGTTTTCTATTTTAAATATAGCCAGATCGCCGGCGTCGACAGCATTGAAAATATTAATTGTGCTTATTAGGACCGAGGTAAAATATGTTTACTTTTCAGTTAAAAATTGTATGATAAAAATTAATCTAATAACTAATAAGAAATGTCTGTATGTAATATCAAAAACGTCAGTACGCTCTTTTTATTTTTTTATATGACCAAGTAACTATGTGAACACGGATTATGGTTGCGGTAATTCGCCTATAATAATGAAGTGCTTGCAGGCTACGACCACTGTAATACCTATTGCTGTAATCACACATAAGGCCTAAAAATACTGTGTTGTAAGTTATATGCATTTTAAATAGTAAATATAATCTAAAATGTTTCTGAACTTTTATTAGTACATAGAGATTAATAAATACTCATGGAAATAATGTAATAACGTCCTTATAAATAAATTGAGCATATAATTAACAATTGTAACACCTTTTGATAGAGCAAATTATATATATATATATATATACAT
>DWQX01005286.1:0-13294 GCA_018245475.1 Pharmacophagus antenor
TATATATATTTTTCATAACTTTTTGGTTCGAATTTAATCTTTCTCACTTTAACCCTCTTAGAAAATATATTTGTTATTGTCATCTAAGATGTGTAAACATTATATTTATTTACACCATACATTAGTTGCACCGACCTAAACAAATCCTCTTTATAGTAGAAAAGAGTTGATAGTCTCTGAGCGGATAAATAGTTTTATTCAAGTTGTTGCTAAGACGAGAAAGTCATGATTGAATCAATTTTTAAATTTAATAAAAAAAAGAAAAGTTGGCTGAATTCAGTTGTAACTGTTTTGATATAAAGCTGTAATCATGTGCATTAACATACAAAAATTAAATTTATTTGAACACCCCTTTTTTACGCAGAGAATTCCATATTTTAACTTAATTCATATTGGTACTAAACCGTCTTTAATTTATGAAAATTATTTTTAGTGAAATTAATAATATCAGTGTAACTTCACGTGCAGTGCTTTCTACTTTATGGTTATTCGTATTACGAAACCGAGTTCAGTTTGGATTAATTAAACTGTAATTAGAATTTTAAACGTTTTGTTTTATTATATGGATATAGGTTAAACGAGAGGAGTTTCTAGTGCGGGCAAAATGGAATGTGAATGTTCATAGATACACTAAAATAGAAATGCTCTGAAAACAACGTATTATGAAATATTTTAACTTTAATGTAAAACTAACTGAAGCCAGCACTTAAATTTGGAAATATTTGATTAGTACATACAAAATTCTGCCCCTGAAAGCTGGTGGCAAATAAAAAGATAGATTAGAAGGAAAAAAAAAGTTAAAACGACATCTCGTAGCTATTTATATGGGAGCGAATAATAAAAACCTGTGTTGAAAATATACATATGTGCCAATTTCTATGGTCAACGTTCCAATAGTTGCTAAAATAAAAAAAGGGGTCGAGGTATTTGTTAAGTAGACAATTAAATTAACTTTCATTCATCGCCTTAATACCTTAATATCCTCGGAATAGATAAATTGTTCAGAAGTCTCACAGTGCTTTGTGCAGACATAACGCAAATCAATTTACTGCTCCGGGCACTCGCCTTTTTGATCCATTGAGCGAAGCGGGATTGCAAATTTAAAAATGGCTGTAAGAAGAATGAATTTAATTTACTACATTCATCTAGTTTAGGTAAATTAAACAACTAACCATGACAACATGATGTGTGTACTGATCATGATTTTACTGCATTGAGATTACCTTGAGATTTATTGTGCAGAGTGAATTTCTATTATTTCGTTAGTAGTCAATTTTCAAATCAAATTTTGTATAACATATTTACCTGATACGTTTATACAAAAATTATAAATATGTTTTAATCTAAACAACTTTTCTACTTTACACAGGTGTGGTCTTAACGATTTTCCAAAAATAATCGAGTATAAATTGATATTTTCATGAATTATTTTAGCCTTTCAGTATTACCACCTGCAGTAGACGACCTTAATGACACTTAAGCTTAAGCTTTTAAAGTTTACAAGGTGATTAGATGTTGAAACATTATTAGGTGTGTTATATTGCCGGGTAGACATGAAAAAATCAATATTAAATTTTATTACATTTGTGTCTTTGTCGTAATCTTTACTATTTAAAAGATGTAAAATTACTTAATAGTAACAAATTTCGTTAAAACAAGAGCTTTATTCCGGCTTTATTTTATTAATCTTCTATTTTAATGCAACGTAGAACAATGTGATAGAAAATGAGTTCACATATATCTTGTCGACAATAATAAGTATCTCTCTAAGTAATATCTCAAGCCCTGAAGTTATCGACGTAATTTGTTATTCTGGTCTAGATTAAATTTTATATTATTTCATTCCAAACATAACATTTCTCTTCGTAAAACGGATGTAAAACGTAATTTTCACTCGTTTCATACATTACGCATGTTCTGTTACTAAAAATACATTATCATCTTTTTCGGTTAATAATATTTTCACAGTTTCGGTTAATTAATATTTTCACAGTATATTCGTTTAATTTATCATAAAAATTAAAGCACATAATTGTATTTCATTGTTTTCCAGAATAAATTCTATTCCGTTTTAAATGAACAAAATAATTTAAACACAATGAAGACAGTTTAGACTAAAACAATATGCGAAGTAGTTAGTGGCAATAGAGTATAGATAAACAAAACAATGAGATAATTCTCAATGCGAGTGTTTGTGACAGTTTTGATAGAATCTATTATATCCGCAGTCGAATCAATTAATCATGCGCTGTGTTCAGGACATCTGTCATCATACGTGTGGATGTGATTTATAACTAAGTTGCATTTTATGTAGGGCAGGGTTTCCTAATTTACAATAAGGTCTATATGGAATTAATGCGCTTGTGATGCCCCTGGTTTTTATTATCGGCAATGGGCTATCGTTTATTCCCAATCTCTAATGATGTTATGTGATGATGAGGTCATAAATTAAGCATGCTGGCACAGAAAATATTGACTTACTTGTATGACTGCCGGAACAAGCAATGCTTTTGTGGTGGCAGGGTACTTTTAATGGGGTGTAACTAAAGGTGGGTTCGAAAAAACCCATTCACCATTTAAGCTAAGCTTCTGTTGAAGTGACCCTGGAATCGAAACTGGGAACTTCACTAACGTAACGTATTATACTAAAAGGCTGATGAATTTACTAATATTTTAAAAGTTATAATGGCAAAAATACTACAGGGTACAATAGTACTCTTCGCTTAGGTTTGTCGGTCTGAATGAGACTGAATGGAGATTAATTCATTAAAAAATATTGAAGCAACTGATTTTGTATGCATAATATTCTAGCCACATTATTATACAATTTTTTTTTATTAATATACACGACGTAAATGAAAATTATATTCAGAAAGGATAATAAATATTAAAGTGAATATTCTGCATTCCATGTAAGTATTGTAAAATTATATAAATTAATGCAATTACATCGATCGAATAAATATCAATGTACTGGAACGATTTTTGTGCGGAAGTAATTACGGAAGCGAAATAGAGTGCTATCGATTTCCGGCGCGAAATTTGAGTGCCACTGGTAAATTACAGACAGTATTGCGGTGATAATCTGTGACAGCAATAATAGACTAAAGTAAATCCATTTATAGCATTTGGAAAAACTTATAATTAGTATACAGAAGTACGTAAATTAATTAGTTTAAATATCTACAGTTAACTTTCAATATATAAAAGTATATAATTTATAAATTTTTAAAGAAGTTTAGTTGTGAATTAAGTAATTCACTAACTTCATGTTTTGATTCTAAATAATTACTTTTTATCAATATGTGTAGTTTTCTAAAAGAAATCATGTGCTTTATAGTTACCTCTGACGTAAAAATGCATTTAATAAATTACATAAATTATAATTATTATTAACAGATTTTGTTGATACTATTTCTAATATAATTTAAATTTATGTTAAATTATATTACAGCAGAAGAACGCTGATAACATAATATTGTTTCTTTATGTTATTTGAAACTGTTTATGTTTATCCTTGAAATTCATGTAATATTAATAATCCAAGTTGAATTATTAAGACCAGTAATCGTTAGTTAAATCTTCTTGGGAATTATAGAGACTAAGCTTGCAGTTTAACAGACATTGAACACGAAAGGAAATAATTTCTGGTTAATGTTGCTTCAGCCGTTGCTACAAAATTAATAAAGATAATTAGTTTTGTTGTCTTTAGATGATTTAGTGATAATATTTTGATAAAAAATAGTTTTAAGTTTTCACGAAAACTACCTTTTCCAGAATTATTGGATATATGTTAATTTTTAATTGTTTTTTTATTTGTTCTTACACTGAGAAAATTGCTATTGTATTTAATATAATAATTGCAACTTTCACGAGACACTCAAGTAGACTTAAGATATTTCTTTAATAAAGGAAATTTAATTTTAAAGCACAATTAATAAAAAAAAATGTAGCAATTTTCAATTTAGAATTAAAGAAATTCAATTTGATTATATGTATTATTTGATGTGTAATATTAATATAATCCTAAGTTTTATAATTTCATAAATGTATGAAATTATAAAACTTAGGGATATTTGTGCTAGGTTTTCTCATAAAAAATGTTATATTCGTTTCAAAGAATCTTAAAACATTGTTCATTAAGTTTTGGAGCGGATAGCTGAAAAGGTTTCTCTATTGTGTCGCATAAAGATAGTCCAAATGTAGAAGTTTCAAAATTTTCAAAATTCAAAAGATAGGCAAAATTTTAAGCTTACTTTTAGAAATCACTACAATACTACAATCTGTTAAAAATATTGGAAATTTTTTTCCAATTAATACAACTAAAATTAAAAAAGTCACGTAAATACGATAACATGAATAAATTATAATTTACGCTTTCACACAACAATTGACATTATTATGGTTTTTGAGGATTATCAATTGTGAAAATTTAAAACAAAAATCTCTTCATTTATAGTAAAGTATCTTTAAAGGTGTAACTATTTTAACAACTCTTTTTTGAGTTACTTATAAGGTCTAAATAAAATGTCTATTTAACAATAACACAAATGTCTGTTTATCGTGACAATGAAATAGCTTAAATTGGTCGAAAATCTCTGTAGGTTATATTATAAATCTCGCGACTTGAAATGGCTTACGCGTGACAGAATATGTCAACCTTATCTTATCGTGGAAGAGTTCCGTAGAGCGCGTGTTTCTAACGCTGACAAATACTTTTTTCGAGCGAAAATAGTTATTTCTTATGAGAAATTACACTAGTTATAAAAATGGGATAAGAAATTATTTGTTTTGAAACACGAAAACTATGAAGTATTATTTTTCTGTCGGTCAGGACTAGTTATAGGTTGACACCGCATCCTTAACGCCCTCGGTCCAATGATTGAGGCGTGGGAGATGCGGCCGCACCACTTCCTCACTTTTTTTTCGAAGCTTGTCAGAGCTGCGAGGAGCAGCGTTGTTTTATGTGCAGTTGTCAGCCTGTGGCTAGCGAACGTAATTAGAATTATGCTCGACGGCGTGGAAAGTAGCCTTCTTCTGCGAGAAAGTAGTGTCACGGAAGGAAACGATGGAGCAGGTGAGGGAAGATGATTCCTCCCAACCTACGCTCTGCAGAAATAAGGGGGAGGGAGGAGGCGGCAATACGAACGCGCCCTTCCCTCCCCCGGTGGTGGTCGGTAGGTTGGAATTGCGGGGACACCTAGCCTGGTTGCACAGGCCACCACTGACGAACGGGTTACCTGGCGCTTCATTCCCTTCGTTTCTCCGAACCGGGAGCATGTTGGGGCCATCCTAGGGCGGGGAAATCCCGATGGTGTTGTGGATGTAAAAGTTAAGTCGATTTCTCACGATATCGAGGTCTTGATCACGAGGTCTTCGGCAGAGGGGAGACCCACACGCCTTCTATCCCCAGACAGAGGTCAAGACGTTGCTTAATGTATACTCTACTTTAACAAAAGGGGACGAGTTATAAGTTACGTAAGTTGTCCCAATGTAAAGTATATGATTATTATATTTTGTACTCAGTAAAGCCGCTTTATTGACAAGTAAACTTATTAATCTCTATCTAAAAAGATTGTGTAATAAGTTCGTGTTAATGTATTTCGTAGCATTTTAGCTCCCAAATGATAAAATTCATTTAAAGAATTTTTTTTCAGAAATGTTACTTCTATTGACATTGTTGTTAACTAAAAAACATTCATTGTAAAAAAATATATGTATATAGCTTTAATATTTTTTTTGAATGTTTTATATTTTTTATTTTATAATTATGATTCATAAATAAATTACATAGAAGTAAATAAAACCAGTGTAATTTCATCAAAAAATGCTTTTTATTAATGTGTATTAGGGTAAAATATTCGATTTTTCTGTAGTTGTTATATTTGTTTGCTGCAAGACAATAATAGAACATGCGAATTACATGCCTTTGCTGATACATGTATAATTGTCTGGCGTTTATAAAAAAGTTTAAAGTATATTTTAATAATAAACTTGAATAGAAAATTTATATATACATTTTTAATTAAGTATATTTTCTATTTGTTAAATTGTATATTTTCCACATTAATGTAATTTATATTTTAAGTTAGTTCGTTAAATGTATAGCAGGCGTAATAAATAAACAACAAGTCATCAAAGCATTTCATTTTACTTTGCCATTTCAATAGACCGCTGGGGAAATTTTACCCTTAGTAATTTCATTACGTAATCTATTAATTCTGTTTAGAGAAATGCTTAAATTTAGTCCATTTTATAAAGAAACTAAGTACATAAGTATACCACGAATTTCCATTTCTAAGAAAAATTGATTTCGTGTTTCTGACGCGTTTACTTAGTTTTTTATATTCAGTGAAACAATCAATAAAGTTATTCTGCATAAAATACGTAGTTATATTATGAAATATAGTAATTGTACGAGCTATTAAAAATATTATTCCTACCTACCGTAAGTTTTCCATTTTATTTGGTAATAGTTAAAGCTTGTCATAATAAATTATTCTCTATACTAATTCCATACCATGGGGACATGACTTTTACAGTGCAAAAGAAAATAGTAGATCGTCTATATATTCTAAAATAATTATGATGACAAAAAAATAGAAAAAATTGTTGGCTTATATACCAAATATAAATATGGTGGAATCATGAATTTATAACATTTTATAGTTGAAACATCGTAAAATATGTGTGTAAATAAATAAGAATTTTTATGATTTTTCGTTAAGCTCCATACATTCGGTCGCTTTAATTTCGGCCGCAAGCTTTTACCTAAATTAAGGGACTTGCCGCTCCGATAGTCAGTGCATCGAAAACCGTTTTACGTAACTTACATTACCTACAAATGAACCACTTAATTGAGTGATGATGATTAAAAATTGTCTTATTGAAAGTATTCTCAATTGAAATTAAAAGATATTGTCAATGAAAGTTATCAGGTCTTATTATTTTATTGGTTTAGACTAAAATTAAATACATTCTTCACAGAATGTACAGTACTAACTATAAAATTGAGTTCGCTAGTGCAGTTTAAGATATATCGCCTTTTAATAAGATTTGCCGATATTGAAATTCCGTTCCGCAGACATTTTTATTACGGCTCATAAAATGAACCTCTTAGAGCCGATGGGCTAAATTCAATTTCTTACCCGTATTTGCCTACAATCGCTTTGTCTGTTAATCTTGATAATACAATTCAATTGTTTATTGATCATTCATTCATTATATAACTAGTTAAATTATGATGTGAATTATATACTACTAATGCAGTATGTAAACAAACTAGCAGTGACTAAAAAAAAACAATGCTATTTTTTGAAAATATACAAATTTTTTTTAATGCTCTACAAGCATCGGTATAATATATTAGACTTTAATTAACACTACTAAATAACTCTTACAATATATGTGTTATATTTGTCAGTAGGGTTTTTTTAGTATTTAATACTAATTGAATAATAGTGGAAAACTCTTATTTTTTTGGTAAGAAAATAATAGGATATTATTATTTAAATTTCGCCTGGATTGCATGCTTGACTCAAACATGCACTTTTATTAAACTTGGCGTAAGGAGTGGAAATAAACGCGTAAAAATGGCCTACGGAGTAATTGCCTGTCACTGCGTTTGGGATATGGATCATGAAGTCTGCAGCGGACTTGATTGCGGAATCGTCTTTATTGGTAACTTATTTTTTGACTACTCGTATACTGGAATATTTGTATATCATTAGAATTTTGTATTCATTCTTACTTACGGTCTTAACGTAATAGTGCGTTTTTTCTTCATTAGTATATTAAAGGAAAAATGTTTTATAATTGATCTCAATTACCAACTATGAAGATATTAATATGGACACTTCATGTTTATAAATTTTAAATGCATTTTTGGAGCAGTGGTTTGTTGCTTACCTTTTAATACGGAGGTCTCGATTCCTATTCTCGGGCCACATGGATAGTGGAGTCTAGACGGTGGCACGGCTCTCTTTATCTCATATTTTTTTACACTTTTTGTTACAATTTTTACGTTTTTTATACCCCAGCTATTATCCGCAATTTGAATTAACCGCGATAATACCTTTACTGTGTTCCAACAGTAATACATGTGAGAGCCAGAATATTACGAGAGTTCACGCTTCGCCATCTACAGCCTTGTTGTCACATTGTGGATAAGTCAACATCGTATCAAATTGTGGTTAAGTGCTTGCGTATTATTAATAAAAAACAGATTCAGAAAAATAAAGCTATGAAGTGCAATCTAAGTAAATTTCTTTGAATTAATTAGTCCTTTCAGCGTTTGCTTTTGTGAAAGAAAATTCAATTTCGTATGTTGAAAACGGTATAAACGTCGAGTCAGAATTAAGAGTAAAATGACTCTGTAACTGATTAGTTGGTGATGCTACAGTAAATGAAGATCAAAACGGCGTAATTGCATTTACGTGGACAAGTTTTAAGTATTGTCTTATATTTTAAATTTTTATCAAGAATTTTAAAACACATTTTACCTTTTTTACGTACATGTTTTTTACGTTATAGATGTAAACTTTGTGTAAATAATGTAAACATTTTAAATTGTGCAATATATTTCAAAATGTTCGTAATTGTGTGACCCTGTTCAGGCAGAATGTTCAAATTGATCTGTACTGTGAATGGAAAGGGATTCCTGAACGAGACCTCAATGTACTTTGTCCCCATAGAGTAATGCAGATCTATTTACGGCTCTCATTTCACTTGCAGTGGAATGGAATCTTAAAAAAGAATTATATGTTCCATTTTAACTAGTTAAGTGTTTTGGAGTATATATTATATATCCGTCATTGGTAAAATGTTACGAGCCCATGACCTACATTTTCCAACAGTTTTAATATTATCAATAGGATATTACAATAAGTTACATAATTTAATTGTCATAGTAGTGAAGTTTTTTTTAATTTATATAATTAACATAAAAACATAAGAAAATGTAAATTATAACGATCCAGTTAACTGATTAATTTAAACTATTTTTACCGGTATACGTTGTACTGCATCCAGCCGTACAACACAGAGTTACTTTATCTATATTATTTTTTTTATTTTTCGGTGCCAGTGAAACTAATCCCTAATATATAAGAATAACTTTTAAGAACTTTATGTGGAATCTTAATTATTTCTAAAAAGAGAAGGTAGCGTAAAGCTTCGTCGTTACAAATATCATCAGCTGTGCCAATGAAAGACCGGTTAAATTTAATGACACATTCAGACAGGTATAAAATGATATGTAATTGTTTTCTTTTTGTGTACGTATCGTGTAAACAAAAAACTTTTTTTGCTATTGGAAACATAAATTTGAATAGCATTTATCTATTTGGATTTCATCGCTAATTTAAAACGATTTAAATGTCACTTTTATATATACAGTTTCTGAACAGCCAAAGCTGTCTGTTAATTCAAATAATCCTAACACGCATAATTTACGTATACAATTAATTACTTTAATAATATTGAGTAATACATTCGACAGTACAATGGATAAATATAAAAAAATGTCAAATCAACTCCCCGAGGGATAAATGTAAACTAATATTTATTTCAAAACTTTATGTTTAACCAATAGCTCTGTATGATTTACCGCAGTAGGGTCTATTGTTTTGTTCCGAATGCTGACAATATACTACAAATGTAAAAATGTATATCTCGTATTTGACTTGGATACCAGAAATAAAGTAGTGTCTGAGGCCAATTATTAATTCTTCACTGGCTTACTTATATTTCAACAAACAGCCTAAACCGTTGGTCCTGGACATAAAATTTGGAGCCTATTTTTTTTGTTATGTGTGTGGTATGCAACTAATTATCCAATAGATATTTTGTATGTGCTTTTGCATAGGTTTAAAAAAATTGTTATAAGTATTTTATTTAGCAGAGCTTACTCTGTTGGAGACTATTTTAATGACAAATACAAATAGAGACATGATTCGCTTAATTTCACCAAAAGTAAAATGTAAATCTAAAATAATTTTAACTCTTTTAAAATTTTAGTCCTGAGTTTCTGTAGGAGAGTCTACATCTTGAAATCGGCGCCTGTGAAGGCCTATTTGAACAATTGTTGTGAATATAGTCTTATGTTCACTATTTAATGTCGCATCACTAATTGACGCTTTTATCGTTGTTACGTTATGTCGCATCCCTAGATTACATAGTCGACGTAGCCGGTAGTCGGGAATACTGATTGCATTTCGATCACGCGGTGTCGACGAAGAAGCAAGCAGTAAATTAATTTTAAAGTATTTTTGAATATTTATTTGTAGCCCACTAAAAACAGTGATCCGAGCACTACAACACATTCGTACGAAATGCTTCGACTAGATTCGCATAATCTGAATCGTTCTTAGTCTTTTCAATGATTTTATATTTTCATCTGACTCAGGTTCGTATCCCGATATAACAATGCAAGCTCTTTTAAATAGCTAAGTAATGAAAGGAGCGATGACGTTCGATACACGTGCCAATACGCAGCTCTTTTTTTCATAATGTACTCCTGCCGAATTATACTATATTTAACGATATTCTATTTGAAAAGAACATCTAAGTTTTTAATTTTAGCAGTTTTAAAAACACAGCAGTTTTGTAATGTCTAAAAAAAATCAGTATTTTTTATTAATATTCTTTGGTAATAGTATGTAATTAAGATATAATTAAGTACTTTCATATGACACAAGATAAAAATTAACTCAGGAATATTAATTTATCTTCATTTTAGTAGATACTGCTCCATAACTTTTACTTTAAAAGTAAAACGAAATATAAAGACTTCTTAATATTAATTTTCATTAACACATCGTTCCCAACTTAAAATTTAATATATGTTAGGCTATTTTTCATATTATGTGAGCATTAACGATTCATGCAATCCCATTCGTTTTGGGTTAATATTTGCATTTTATACAATGTACGGGACAGAAAAACAAATAAGCATTTTATTAAGCAATGCGTTTCATCCCTTTGCAAGGCACGATATGTCCAAATATTTTTTGAACGTTCCTGTTTTGATGTGTTTGCAAATTTTAATTATAAATCGAAAGTATATTAAAAATATTAATTCATTACCATTCTCTGTAGTTTGATAGTTATTGTAGAGAAATAAGAGAAGTAAAGTTTCATTCATTTAGTTGTTATTGATCAAAGTAAATTTGAAACGTGTCATGTTCGCTCATTGTCCTACTGATCCTTAAAAAACTTTTTTTTAAACGGATACCGTACAAATATTCTTTAATTAATACACTTGCTTCCAAAAGGTTTCGTGACTATTACGCAATATCGGGAAACGTTAAAAAGCGTTTTTGGCGAAAATCCGGTATTTGCGGTGATGTGGGGGGCTAATCTTTGGAAATTAAACGAAATTCCTACATGTACCGTCAACTCGGATAGCACGCATTGCTCACTTTGATAAAAACTCTTACCTTTATCTGTTAGTATTAGTTATCGGATATTATAAAGCGGTATAAAAGAGAATCATCTAGAACGAATATACTTTTCTTACTTTACAAAATAAATACAAGCAAGATGACTAATAATTTACTATAACCAGAGGCAGATTAGGCAGACAGTCACTATTTTTAAGCATTTACTCCCTTTGAAGAGAGTTGTAAGAAGTGAAATTATTGGACATGTAAGGGAAAATTTTGTCTTATATGCGTTAAATTTAATAATAAAAAAAACTGTTTAACCTACATAAATTACGATTATGTAAGATAAACATTAAACAATTCATGTATTTTTAAAGCTTAAAAAAATTTAATGCTTTTAAAGATATGTAGTGTGTTTAATTTTGATAGTAGTAGAATTTACAGTTTTAAAATAAAGGTATTTTATTTTCCCGCTCATTTCTTTTGAAAATAGTTGTTAAATTATGTAGGAGACGACTGAGTGTAATTTAAAAATTCATAGAGCTGCTTTTCGTTTTTAATATATATTGTAAGAAGACAAGATAGTTCAAAATTCTACGCGGTGTTGCAATACAACCTTCAATGGATTTATTTTCGTAAACTTATTATATATGTTTTTGTGTGCAATAACATAGAATTCATATATATGCATATATAAATAATATAATGAGAAATGATTTGTTTGAAACCATAGATAATGTATAAAATTTAGATATCAAATAATTACAATTTAGAAACATTTATTTTTCAATTTCATTTAAGTAATTTAAATGAAATTAAAAAATGTCTTGCGACAACTGGATTGTAAAGCTCTTTTCAAAGCTCGAATGATCGTGTGCACCGATGCCCGTAAATTGTCAGGTGAAATTAATTTTCACGTTGCATATTAATTTGCCCTGCACTTTTCTGATTATATTCACACCTACTTAAATACTCCGAGGACTCACTCATATCCTCATATATTAATTCGATTAACAGACCAATCAAGATAAATTATAGCTACAAGCAAATTAATTAATGGATAAAATGTTTAGCGGGAACTTTTTAACTACACAAAAAGCACGAGCCTCATAGTAACCAATGAAAAAGTAGGAATCTTAAACAATTTGCCGTGCGGTGACTCCTAAGAATACTATTCACCGCTCCCTTCTTTCCATGGGTGTCGTATGAGGCGACTAACGGGATCCTCGAGTGACGATCTACTCCACTGGTTGATATCCGACTGGTTAGTTATTACCATGCGCATGGTGAAAAAATCGTGAAGTGCCCGCTCGTCGGTCGCGTTTCGGGTTCAGCCAGCGTACAACCAGAGTCCGGGTGAACGTTGTTGCGACATAACTTCGGTCTGGTGAGTGCGTTCATCGAGCCGATACCGGGAGGATTGCGTCGATCCGCCAACTAGGGAGACCCGTAGAAACGGCTGTCCCCCTGGTCGCCCGCGGTATAGTACAGGGGCTCAAGCGAGCTCACGAGACTGACCTGTCATGCTGCGCATAATCTCGGCGTGGACCGTCGTGCCGGCTGGTGACCGGACAAGCTTCCGTCATACGGCTTACCTGCCCACTTCTGTGCCTGGATAGCTGACTGCCTGTATGAGCGTATAATTCGCGTCCTCTCTGACGGATGCAGTTCGCGGCTCGAAACAGTGAATGCCGGCGTACCCCAAGGCTCCGTTTTTTCCCTCACACTGTTTCTTCTGCATATTAATGACATGCTTCCTTTCGGAAATATTCATTGCTATGCAGATGATAGTACAGTACATGCGGGCTATCATGGGCGCACAACTGCAGGGCGAATAGAAACCGAGGCGAAACGAGAGAATCTTGTCATTGGACTCAATCAGGTCCTGGATCGCATATATGGGGCTCAGA
>DWQX01005287.1:0-13286 GCA_018245475.1 Pharmacophagus antenor
ACTAACTTTTGGAGTTTTATTCAATATTGTAATTTTTTCAAGGTGGTCTTAAACTTTTGGCCGGCAGTGTATATATATTTTGACGTATATAGTCATGCAAGCATATTCAGCGTCTGCTGAATATTTAAGAAAAGTTAACAATCTATGTCCAAATTATTTTTTTTCGCTAAAATGATTTAGGTTATATTTTGTATTTTAGTATCACAGCGTCTTTTGCTTGGTATAACCTAGCAACTTTACACCGAATAATAATTTTATATATGAAAAAGTTTATTTATAGTAAATTAATTAAATCTTTGTATAATGTAGCATTTTTAAACAGACGATCTTTAACAAAAGCCTAATCATAAGACAAAATTAAACGCTAAGTAAATTTTACATTCTTTGCCCATATTTACGTTATACTTTGCAGAAATAGGCGATCAATGACCAGGTAATGTATTACCTATCATATCTAAGTATAACAATGAAATTCTCTATAATATAGTTTATTAAATATCTGTTTATTTATTTTATATCATCACTTTTGCAACATATTGTGAATTGGTAAATGCGGTCCGCAAACAGAGGAGGTAATAAATCACGGAAACAGTTTTCCGATAAAATGGTCGTAGTACTTGGTTTGTCGGTAATCTAAAATTTGATTTGTACTCTTACTATTCTCTAAATTTGAAATTTTATATATAGGATAAAATCACTGTCTCCGTGGCGCAGTGGTTCACCGCTTGCGTTGTGACGCGGATGTCCCGGATTTAATTCTTTAGCCAAATGAATAGTGGAGTCTGGATGGTGGTGGGGTTTTCAGAAGTTGCCAGGTTAGCCTCTAGGCTTAACGTCAATCTGCCGCCATAACAGCATCGCTGTATTCCGACAGACATACATGTGAGAGCCATAAATATTCTGGGCGAACACGCTTCAATTTCGCTTAACCATCAGATGAAAACGTGGTCAAGTGTTAGGTCCTAACCGATATAAAAATATTATTTACGCTGTGATAATTTTATTTTATAAAGATTTACGATTGCAATATATTTTACAATATAGCAACGTCTTATTAAACTAGACTTCCTAGTTCAAGAGCACACGGAGCCTTCAATTTTAAACTGAAGAACAATTAAGTAGTTAAGAGCGAGAACCCTGACAAATTGCAGGCGTACAACGTTATTAAATCGCTTATAGAGCTTAGCGAGGAAACTACGTTGCTCGCTCTATGTTCAGTTGGCCTAATTTTAAATATTGTAACAAACGAGTTTCACCTCGAGTTTATCAAAATTTTTTCTAATACTGTCCTTAAATAGGACATAACAGTGATTTTTTAAAATATGTTTTGATACATTATTTGTAAAAATAGGCCATTTTAAATTTAAGTAAGTATTTGAGTTTAGCTTTGAGCAATGAAATATCTTTTTGATGACTATTATATTTTTCGGTATCAATCAGACGATCATTAACAATATTATAATCAATTGCCACAGAAATTATTTACAATTATAAAACACAAATAATAAGTAAAGAGGTTGTAAATAAACATATAAGAAAAAGAAATAAGTTCACATAACAAGTGCGTACTGCGACTTTCCCTCATCACACTAGCTGTTGCTAAAGTCGTCTCGTTTTATTTGTACGTATATCTATATACCACGTACAGGCGAAAAATTAATTTTACTCGAAAACTTCAAAGGACCGGTAGGACCGGCTTTGTTCACTGACCGGAACAACTTTGTCGACCGCACTAACTGCATCCCTTGACGCGGTTAATTTTCAATTAATTAATTGTACAGTTTTTTGGATGTTTTATTTATTATTAACAGAACGGACGAACGAACACCGTAAGTTTCGCACGCTATTACTTTGACGCGAAAATGCCGAGGTGATATATGAATAACAGCTTTCAATGGTTAATCGCTTTGTCGTGTATAACGGAAATTCATTGTTGTATCCGATGGCTACTTACTGCTAGAGTTAATATGGTGATGGGGTTTTTTCGAACCCGCCTGGTTCAATGTCATTCTGCCGCCTGAAACACTTTGCTGTGTTTCGGCAGTTATACGTGTGAGAGAAAGAACTATTCTCGGCGAACAGGTTTCATTATCTACGGCCTAATTGTCACTAAAAATCATGGTAAATTGAGTTCAACCAATGTACGACAATTTAGATATTGATTCTTATATTTTAATCATATACCTGATTAGTAACGTCATGCTATATTTTAACTTATTTTATTTTAATAAAACAAATTACATTTTTCTTAGAAATTCTTATGCCGCTATACTTCCCCAAGAAGAAGTTGTGGCCGAGAAAATTACGTAAATTAAATTTTCAGACGTCTGTTTTCTTCCACTTTAAGATGTCTTCAAGTAATGTAATTGAAAACTTATAAATTTCTCGTCGAAAATAAGAAAACATTCTGCGACGTTACTATGTATGAATTGCTTTTCCAGTATTTTAAGTAAAATAAAAAAAATTATGAATGAATTTATCACTAATTCTGACTAAAACATACAAATTCTGTGTTTCGGTTGGAATGGGCTTGTAGTTTGAAGATGAACTGTGCAATAAGTTTAATGTATTAATTTTGTTTTGTGTCTTAATGTTATGTAGATATAATGTAAGTATTTTAGGGAGGTACATCGCATTTTTTTGAGGCGATAAGTGTTTTGTACGTTAAGTATCTTATGTGATAAAGACATTTTAAATTTGTATTGTACAATAAGTGCTTTTTACGCTGTTATCATTATCGAAAAAGATTTGTTTCAATATTAGAAACATAGTCCTAGTAACACAAGTAATTCGATTACACTGCCGTGTGATAGACAAGTTCGTGCAGCTGTTATAATATTATGGAATCATGAGTTCTTGTACAATTTGCGGTTTTGTTTATATCGTTGCTCTTAAACTGGATAAAAGTAGATTGTTTTATTTTAAACGCCATAACAGCTTTGCTATGTGCCGGTAGTCATACGTGTAAGGAGAACCTGAACTATTGTTAATTAATATACTTCCCCATCTTCCTCTTTGTTACTTAACTTCAAATGAAATTGAAGTTAAGTGATTACTTTAAAAAAATAACTATTATCTATTGAATGTTGCATGCAATACGATTCGCATGGTGTATAAATTGTAGTAGCAAAATCTAATTTTAGCGACAATCGAGTACGTAAACAATTTATCTGATACCGCACTGGCTGTTAGAACAATAGCGGGCCTGTTTGTACGTCAAGCCGACGTTATCTGCGATACAATACGTTTGCATTAGAATATCACTTAACAGCAGTAATCTGATCTTTTAATCATAACGTATCTATTTAGTTTAATTATACATTGGTGAAGGTGAAACAATAATCAATCAGATAGGACCAATCGAAATATATAATATGTGTTTTTCATTTTAAATACTACTAAGCAATGAATTTGTTGTGAAAAAGTAATTTTTTTTAAATAAAGAAAAATATTACAGAGTTAACCATTTAAAAGAGAAATTTATAGTATCTTGGTGTCATAATGTATAGTGATAAATTTAAACTGTCGCAACTGATTATCCTGGGTAAAATACAAGACTTCAGGAATCAAAGAAAAATCAAAGAAAAAAAATAAAAAAATCGAGATCTTCAGGAAGAACAACATTTTGGCTAAAAAATGTACGCCAATGGTACAAAAATGACGTTTATTATTCAGAGCTACTGAGTCGACATATAGAAGAACATTTCGAGCAGGTTCATAATCTGTCAATTAACAAACGAGTGATAACAAATTATTGTGACATTGATTACTGTGTCAGGAAATATATATATTTTTCGCAACATTGTATTATAATGAGCTGTTTGACTAAATTACGGCAACGTATATATTCTTATGACTGTATAAATTACTAATAAATTTACCACGAAACGAAATTTACATGGAAAAAATCTTTTACACAGCATCCAATTAAGGAATAAATATTTCTTTGCAACCGTACGCAGAAATTAAAATTTCTATGGAAAGACGCTTGGTTTTATCAAGCATCATCCATATTTTATGTATTCTCTTAATTGCTTCTCATGTATATTAAAAAATATTACAAGAAAATAGAGTAACATCACTTCGTAGACTTTTTCTTGTTTGAGTATGGATAGTTGGTTTTGTATAAAATATTGTATTGTAAGTTTTCTACTTCGTAACGAAGCTGCTGACCGCGTGACTTAACGGACACGTAGTTCCCCAGTTCGATTCTGAGGCCACATAGTACGCGTGTTTTGGATCGTTCAACAGTTTTTTCTGTCGCCATAAAAGCTTTGATAAGTTTCGTCTACAAAACTGAGGTCAGTTTTATCCTATTGTATATTACAAATAAATGTATTGTTATTGTGGTAAATTTTAGAGTATGATTCGAGGTATAGAAATTAATATTTCATAAAATGCATAAACATTCATTGGATTTAATAATGTATATAATTCATTACGTTACACAAGTACTTAACGCTATTTACATTAATAAATGTTTCTTATTTTTCTGAACAATAAATTGTAATGAAGAGATCCATTTAAAATTTTTAAATCTGTAGAAAAAAAAATCGAATGTGCTATAATATAATGCTATGATACATATGTAAATTGATAACTTTGTGTGGTAAATTTTCTGTTATGATGTGAAGTAATAATAATATTTAATAATATTCCTTTATCGTAATATTGAAGATTCAGTGTAATAAGATCTATCTTATGTCAGTACACTTAGTCCCGTTTCTATAATCCCTTTAGTCCTCGTTCTACTGCAACTATATAATTTAATTTCCGGCTGTCCTTGTAATTCATCATGAGAATTTAGTTCCGTGCATCGTTGTAGGAATTTTATTTGCTTTACGTTCTAAATGTTATCACGTTTAATTTCAAAAGGCAACTTTTTGTCTTTAATTTTTCCTTTTATCTGCCAGTCACAACGAAACTACCGTACGTATCATGATAGGACTTTGACCATTTGATGCGGAATAATTTTTAAATAGTTTTAAGCTATTATTTTTTTAATTCTTTAGACTCTTCTGCATTTCCTATTTACTTTTATTTTTAGCGAGCCAACGTGTATCAGCTATTAACAAGTAATTGAGTTTCTGTTATTACACATTTTATTATAACCCATACATATGTCTCTGGGGGCGATAATTTTTCATCAGTTGAACCGCTTGCTCGTTTGCTTACTTTAACTATAAAATAGAAAATTCTAAATAACGTAAACCGAATACATAGAAATGGTGGAGATATAGATAGCCTCGTTTTTCATTAGTGGTGTATTATTCGGTATTGGACGCAATGTATGCTTATTTTAAACGCGAAATACAGAAGTTAGCTTACAGAAAATAAACTATACTTATAAATTGCTGTTTAATGAAAGAAATCCTATGAAAGTGTGTAGTAACTGATTAAGTGGACCTCTTGGTTTTTTAGTAATTGCTTTTTGTAGAAGGAGAAGTAATAAGAATTGATAAATTTTTGATATATAAATTGCGACGTATAATGTAAATATAATATAAAAATATAGTAAGAAAAATAATAAAACTTATCTACAATTTTACAAATTGTTACAATCGTTTTTTTATTTTTTTTTAGTATTAGTAACGTATAATGTAAATTGCTAGTGTAAATGTAAGGAAGGAGATAAATTACGCCACGTGAAACCGGTAAGCGAAAACGAAACAGGTCACTCGTTATCGGAAAACTGTTACTGTGATTTATTTAGCACCTCAATTTGCTTATTGCTCTCTTGGTCGCCTGCAATGTGCGATCAAAATGCATCTCTACGTTTGTATTCAAAGCTGTTTAATATCCTCTTGTTTTTAGGCGTATGTAATTTCAATACGAAGAATTGTTGTTTTCTTTATTTAAACTAAAGACTGTATAAGCTATTGAATTAAGTGAAAAAAGAAAATATTTCATTCACTATATGAGTATATACATATATTATATATAGATACTGAAACAGCTTATGTAGTTATTTACTCTTTTAATGAAATAGCGGTCTATATTATGAATGATTTCCTTAGCTTTGTGTTGAGCTATTCTAATGTCAATTTTACGTTTTTTTTGGAGTTAGAGATTTACTTTTATTGACAAACGATAAAATTTTGTTGAGTTACAATTATTAAAATAGTGTAGAACTAAAAAAATACCATACTTGTGTGCCGTAATTTGATGTTTTAGTCTTAAAATACAAAAAAAAAACACTTCTAAGTTTGCACGTCAAAATTCTTGGTTGCACGAGATTTAAATAGTAGCGCCTATCTATATATGTGAAAAGATTTTGTCACTTTTTTCTTCGAAGTAATAATAATTCCGGTATAATACAATGACGTGTGTGCCGTTTATTTAATTGCCAAATATAAAATGTATTATTATTTTGGCCATTTATTTTTTCGGTAGCACGTCTTCGAACACAACATCCCTTTAAGGTGTCACATGTAGTGGTGAAACTCGTTGAGATTGTAATTTAGTCATAATATTTTTTTTTTTTTAAATTACAAAACAATGTCTTCAACATGTATAACTTTACATTGTCCAACGTAGCGTGAGTGCAAAATAGGATAATAATTCAATTAACTTGACACCTAAAAGTATTTTTATCGATAGTATAAGTTCAAGTAAAAAATAGATTAATTTTTACAATTTCTATATTTGTCGTTAAGTAGAAGTTGCGTTGAAAGTAATGTAGCAAAAGCGACCACAAAAATCACACCCTTAGTCAAGTCCCATCACCAGTGACCAGCCATTTTGTTTTCGTGTATTATAGGATTATATTCGACAAAGTATTTATTATATCCCCTAGTATTAAAGCGATTTATAGATAAAATAAAAATAAAATCCGTTTCATTTTATTTTTAACGTCATTATATTTTTTCAGCCGTTGCTTGATGCTTTTAAGAGTAACCGTGTATTAAATATACTATTGAATTTAACTTTTGTACATCAAAGTACGCTTTGAATTATTTGATATGTCCAGCTTTGGCTCATGTCATAGTTCAGCTTTGGATCATCTGATATATCCGTTAAACTGTAGATTGTGTTATCAATGTAAATTAAGAACATTAAGAAAATATAAACAAATTCGTCTCAAAACATAATTTCTAAAAATAAAAATTACTAAAGAACCGATGGTCTAGAAACGGCTAAACAGATTTTTTCGTTTCTAGCTAAGAAATAGATTTTTTCAAATTAATCTGACGATCAATCTGACGAATACTGATAGTTGTCAGATTGGTCGTCAGATTAATAGAAAAAAAAATCACACGTAAAAACTAAACTCCGATTAAAGAAATGGCTTGGGTTTACTGTCTTATTATTTAGTTTGAACTTTGTCCTTCAAATCCATAACTTTCTAGATTAATTTAAATCCAAAATATTTTCCTGAAAGATATGCTGAAGCTTACTAAGATAAACAGAGCTCTTCTTTCAGAAGTGACAAGGAAGCAGTCAGGCTCATTTATTTCCATCAAGACTTAACAACCTGTTCGCAGCCAGATATCGTTCTTTGTTTATTGGTTAAGTAACTATGTCTGTAGTGGATGTTGCTAATAGTTTTTTTTTTTAAATTCGCCAGCATATTGTTGATATAAATAATTAAATATTTATCTAGGCGTTTGTTGTTAACTCATGTATAATTTTCAGTAGTGTTCCTATTGTTATAAAAGGTAAAGATATCTCTGTGGTCCTTCTTTCATTATTGAAGATCGTGATTCTGGTATACAGTCCTCGAATGGACAAATGGTGCATCAGCTTCTATTGATGGCTATATCATGTGCATCCTCTATGAGTCTTTCCTACGTGATCATTACATATTTTACATTACCTATTCAGGATAAGTGGAGCCAGGCGTTAGCAGGGTCGGTCCGGGTTCAATACATAAGAAATAGAATACTTAAGACCAGCACGCTTTATCGCCTTCAACCTTATTCTTACTTAACATAATGTAATATTTAGGTGAAGTCTTAGCTTATTGTAAATAAAATGTGTTCTACACTCTATGTTCGCAACATTAAGCATGAGGACAGTGTTGTTAAGGAAGTCCATCTATGGATCAGTTATTATCTCGTAAGTTGTTCACTCGTTCTCTTACTGCGAAGTAATGGTAATAAATATCGTTATAACGTTACGTTTTATTAAAGTATATACAGGTTCCCCGCGAGAGTTCTGGCATCTGCTTCGCGCAGAACCATGGATGGGCTATCATCATGGCATAGCGTTGGAAGGACCGTGGTTGTGTTCCGAATGGAGATCCCGCGACTCCTCCAAAACGCTTAGGACGACCACCGGAGGGGTTTAAGTGGGTAAAAATCCCACATAACCCTGATTTCCCCCCAGAAGCCAGGGTATCTTTTCGAAAATTTCCCCCCTGATAACAGAAAAGAAATATACAGGTTAAACGACAGTCAGGCGTTTATATACATTTCACGTAAACCATGATATTTATAATAGGATTCTTTTCACTTGCTGAACCGGGGGTCTGAGCCAACGTTTGACACATATCTAGCTGCGTGGATGTCACTGCTTGCTCGACCACACTGCTCGATAGAGTGGAGGGCAGGCGACTAGCCGAGGACGTATCTTCGTCGGATCACAGGGCAATCCTGTTCGAACTGAACCTCGTGCGGGTCGTTGGCACGGACATCAGGGGTTCCACACGGAAGTACGCTACCCGGAGGGCAGACTGTAGCAAATTTGGTTACAGGCTCGCCCAGCTGCTCTCAGATCGCTGCCTAACGCCCACCGAAGTGAGTGGAGTGGAGGATAGGGGGGCGTTAGACAGCATGACCGAACGGTATGTGGAAACCGTGGGGGACACCTGCGAAGAGGTCCTGCCGAAGGCTGCAAAGAGGAGGAGGGCAGGATTGCCTTGGTGTTCCGAACAGCTCTCTCTCCTCAAGGGTGAAGTCTTGAGGAAGAGGAGACGGATCGCCAACGCTCGGCCGGCCCGTAGGGAGTTGGTCGTGCGCGAGTACATCGACGCGAAGGAGAATTACCGCCTCGAGACGAACGTGCTCAGACCGTTAGCTGGAAGCGGTTCTGTGAGAGGCAGGAGCGTGAAACTATGTGGGACGGCATCTACCGTGTAATGCGCCGAACGGAAGTGAGGCGAGAGGACATCCCCCTCGTCCAGAGAGGTCGGTTGCTGGACACAGAGAGATCTGCCAGGATCCTGGCGGAGGTTTTCTTCCCGGAGGACACTCTGGGGAGGACAATATGGACCACAGAGCTGTAAGAGAAAAAGCCGTCAAAAGTCAATGAGGAGGGGCATGATGGGTCATGCGACCCCCCTTTTACGTTGTTGGTCCGTAGGATCCGGTGGTACTCTGTCCCGTATATCAGCAACCACCAATACGGCTTTACGCCGCAAAGGTCTACTGAGGACTCCCTCTATGATATGGTCCAGCACATCAAGGCGAAGTTAAGGAAGAAGGACATAGTCGTGCTAGTATCATTGGACATAGAGGGAGCCTTCGATAATGCCCGGTGGCCTGCTATACGGTGCAGACAGGACGAGACTCGCTGTCCAGTGAATCTGCGACGCCTTGTCGATAGCTACTTTAGCGAATGCAAGGTGTTCGTTAGGTACGCGGGGGCTGAGTGGGCCAGAGAGAGCACCAAGCGGTGCGTGCAGGGATCCATCGGTGGCCCAACCTTCTAGACCCTGCTCCTGAATCCACTTCTTTAGGAATTGGAGAAGCGCGGGACACACTGCCAGGCGTTCGCAGACGACGTCGTGCTGATCTTCTCCGGGCAGAGGACCGAGGAGTTCCAGAGAGAGACAAACGAGGCTCTCGCCGATGTTCATGATTGGGGGGTCAGAAACAAGCTTAGGTTTGCACCACACAAAACAAAGGTGATGGTGCTAACTAATAAGCTAAAATATGACAACCCAATACTAAGCATGGGAGGTGAACCCTTGGGCCTTACTCGGGAAATCCGGATACTAGGCCTGACAGTTGACGATAGACTCACGTTCAACACGCACGTGTAGAACGTGTGCCAAAAAGCCCAAGGGCTTTATCTCCAACTGTCAAGAGCCGCGAAAGTATCTAGGGCCTAAACCCGGAGGTGATCAGGGCGATGTACCTGGCGGTGTTGGAGCCTATCATTTTGTATGCGGCGAGAGTGTGGGCGCCGGCGGCTAAGAAGCTGCTGGTACGTAGACAGTTGGACGCGATGCTGAGGAGATTCGCGCAAAAGGGCGCGCGAACCCACAGAACCGCGTCGCTGAACTCGGCCCTAATACTTGTCGGTCTGCTTCCGCTGGATCTTCGGATCCAAGAAGCGGCCTCTTTATTTGAGATAAAGAGTGGGCGCTCCTGGCAGGTATTGGGAGACCGAGACCTAGAAGTGCCAGCCAGCTTCAAGAGACTGCCACACCCGTCTGAGCAAGTTGGTGTGGAGTTCTCCTGCCTGGATGGAAAGGCGGCGGTTGACCAGCTTCCCACCACGGCTGCCTAAATTTACACCGATGGCAGCCGTATAGAAGGTAAGGTGGGTGCGGCGTCCTGTGTAATGCGAAACGCCGCAGAGAGTTTTACTGAAAAGCTCAAGCTGGGAAACTTCTGCACTGTCTACCAGGCAGAGCTGCTGGCCTTAGTGGAAGCGACGGGGTACACGGCCAGCGGGTCGGCGCACTCGTGCGCTATTCTGAGCGACTGGAGGTCCGCTCTCGAGTCGCAAGAGCAGACACCCTCCACTCCTTAGCGTTGAGGGTAAAAGAGAATATGAATGCAGCGAAAGAGAAAGGAAAAAAAGTGGAACTATATTGGGTGAAAACGCACGCGGGGCTGGAGGGAAACGAGAGAGCGGACCAGTTGGCCAAAGAAGCGGCCTTGAAGAATAAAAGGCGACCTACATATGAGAAGTGTCATGTCTCATTCGTCAAGTGACAGCTTAGGCTGAATACGCTTGAAGAGTGGAACACGCGCTACATGGAAGGAACGACGGCTTCAGCAACGGGGACGTTTTTCCCGGTCTTGGCTTATCGAATACTCCGTGGGTTGGAATTGGACACGTGCCTGGTCCAGATGTTCCCGGGGCACGGGGGATTCTCCTCATACTTGCACAGGTTCAAGTATAAGGATAGTCCCGCGTGCACATGTGACCATGGAGTGGAGCAGACCGTATCCTACCTGATAGCTGCCTGTCCTTTGTATAGAAGGGAACGTTATGAATGTGAGTGCCTCCTAGAAATGGCGATAACAGAAAGGAGCATCGCGTCGCTTGTGGACGATGACTGCAGGAGAAAAATTTTTATTCAGTATTGCAAGAAAGTAGTATATAGAGCTATTGTAGCTAATAAAACAAAATAAGAAGAAATTGTAATGTCAGACGAAAGAAAAGCAAAATAATAAAGTGAAAATACAATAAGTTATTAATGTATAAAAATAAGAAGAAATTAAGGAAAATTGTACGATATAAAATAAAATGAATCTGTCTTCCTCATTTAAGCGAGACGTATGATAGAAGGAAATGGAATGTGGAATGAAAAAGGAAGATGTGTAAGCGAGAAAATAAGTATGAGTATGAAAGAAGAAAAGAGTGAAAGCGAGATTAAAATATAAGAATGACACAAAAAATGAAATGCCTAGGCCCTGAAAATAAACAACAGGAGTGAACGAGGAAAAAAAAAGGATTCTTTTACTCCACATTAGAACGTCTTCTATTAAGAGCGGATCGGGCTTCGCATGGAGGCCGTTTACCTGGCAATGGCGAATTACATAGAACTTTTTAGAAGCTTTCACCGAATAAGAGTGAGCGTAGCGGACTAAGCAAGTTTAAAGTGTCACGAAAGAGTACGAAGCGTGTACGAATATTTCAATCCGGTCAGCTTAATAAGTTAACTCGCTTCTACTCATACCCTTTTTTTGAGGAAGGTGGGCCGGACCTTAGCCACGTAAACTTGTCGTTGTTTGATTTTGAACCCCGTACCTTACATACCACAGAAATTATTTGAATCTAAGTTTTACTCATAACATTAAAGTACATTGGATATATTAAGAGGTTTTTGTAATATTTTAAGTGACACATGGAGTAGGCTCTACACCCATTTCAATATTATATTTTCAAACCATATAGAAATAGAAGTGATTAAGTTTGTAACCTACTCGTTCCTTTCCTTTGTGGAATACGCCATCTGACAATGTTCAAGTGACAGCCTTGAATAGGGTCTGACAGTCCCGGTACTAATTTATGACTATCCGAATAATGTGCCGTAATTTCCAAACATTGAAGGTTACAGCAGATTAAAGGAGCTCGATATCAAATCAAGTGTAAGAGAGCACTTGAATATGAAATCCTTTTAATTTAAGTAATAACGATTTTGTTTAACTAATATTAGTGAAAAATGAAGTAATCATTAATAATAATGATTAATTTATTTCATTATTAAAAAATCACAAATAATTAATGTTATGATTAATATTATTGTATTGTACTTGTTACTCAATAGTAGCTATTATAGTATACATGAAAAGTGCAGAGCCCATTGGCCGTGAGCGATAATTTCACTTATTAACTCCTAGTAAATTATTTGTATTACATAAAATAACACCGTGCTGTTTTATATTTAATTGACCATTATTACTCTTACAAAATCTGTCTTAAGATGGTATTCGTAGTACTATAACCATAAATATCTTCTGCTCACTAAAATATGTGTATGTAAAAAGAAAATTTATTAGTAGGCCCTGTAGTCTTAAATATAGTAATTTTAAGTAACATACAGTTGCTAGCCTATAGAAATGAACTGTATTAAAACAAATTTAATTACCTCTTATTAACACATTTTTTAGTCTGCAAAATGATTCTGTCTGGTTGGTTCTGTCCATGAGTGTACTATTATTGTTTAAATGTGTGCGTTATGAAGGTTGCCTACCTTGCCTTCTCCGTCGATGACACCACTCAGTGACGGTATATTTATAAGTAAGCAAATTTTTAACGTTATCTTAACGACGTCGAGTTATGTTCCACCATGGGACCGTTGAGAGGAGATGGGTTCGAGCGTAATCTAAATAATGTCAGTCGCGGGTGTCATTAGCTGCGGTAGCATATTAAGAATTATTAATGCAATTTCATTTATTCAATTCAGTTGCGGAAATGTTCTGTGTCATCATAACCTTTATGCGCAAAACCATTTTAATATTGCCAGGATTTTCGGTCATTTGTAATGTACACTGCCGGCCAAAAGTTTGAAACCACCTTGAAAAAATTACAATATTGAATAAAACTCCATAAGTTAGTGCTCTACAAATTATTTATTTACCTTATTAAATAGGGAACTTGTTATG
>DWQX01005288.1:0-13285 GCA_018245475.1 Pharmacophagus antenor
TATATATATTTTAATAATAAGTAATAAAATCGTTTCAAATAATTTACAGCGAAAACTTTAAATAGAGCTATACAAGACTTTAGTGTGGCCTATCGCGATTTTATTAGAAAATGGGAGTATCCATAATATGTTTTATTGACACATTTGATTGCGGATGCCCGTAGATACTACTAATTGAACCGGATTCTTAAAATAAGTACTTCCAACAAATGACATAAGTCCGGAATGCAACTGGACATAAAAACGACCTTGCGAAATATATTTACGAGTATAGATACATTACTACTTGTCAAAATCTGTTTGGCCTTAAAACGTAACAATGAATTGATATAAAGTTATCTAACGAGTTCTTTTTAGAGATTGGCCGAGATATTTTTTCTCTTGCAATAATTTTCGTGAATTCGTAACTTTTTAATTCTTTATTGATTCACTATAACAAAATGGCCAAAATCACTTTCAACAGTGACATACCACAGTTATCTAGGAATAGTATGATACCAAACTATTATGATATCTTGGTAACAATCCCAAATCAATACTGTTATGACTGTGTCACTCTAAATGAATAAGGTTGATTGTACTCAAAACTCATAATCATCTAATATATGCTTTTACGATAAAATTATGTTTCGGTATCAAGAGGAAATCATTGTAGGTATCGCCTGACTTCTGAGGGGAAGTCCTGTATTATGTTGACACTGAGAATTGCTATTCGACGTACTTAAATAATATAGCAGTAATAAAACATAATGATACGTAAACGTACCCAATAAAATCGCAGTTACCTTATTGAGTAAGCGTGAGGATCGGGATGTGGACATCTAAATTGTTTCCGAAGTGGACGGATGGACGGACAACGGTACAGTTGGCGTATAACAGGCCGTAACTCGTCGAGATGAAGTTATTAATGCGACCGGCGCGCCAGGTGCATGTGACGTAACGCACACCAGCGCATGCGCGCCTCTGTCAAAGTACCGTACTTAATACCCTGTCAATATGTAATTTTTGTAATACATTCAAGGAAATAAAACGTTAAACTTTTTAATAATATTTTAGATATAATACTTTAGACAATCTTACTAGCTAACATTAACGGATAATCCTTTAAATTAGGATGTCACTATGACGGAACCGATCAGTGCGGAGATCTTTGGGGAAGGCTTATGCCCAACAGTGGGCGTTTATCGGCTGCTAATGAATAATGAAATGTGTAATACAGTTACATAAAGATCACAGCATATACAGACGTGCAGATGATTTCTTCAATTCGTACAATTATGAAAGTGTGGCCCGAAATTCAGTAACACGGTCCACTAATTTCTTTCGCCAACGATTCTTTTCTTTTCATTATTTGCATAGATGTATAATATAAAATAAAATTTTATTATTTTTTAAAAACTTTACATTATTCAACTATATATTTATAACACATAGTCCAATGAAACTTATATTATAGGGAAACTTAATATATAAACAAAATCATTAACTTTTATAACGGAGGTTACACGTTTTGATTTAAAATAGTTAACGTAACTTGTGCTGTGGTTAAGCTAGACAAACGAAGCGGAGGCATCAGGCACTTTAAAGAGAATCTATTTTAATTTATGCTCCATTTCCCGCCATTAAATACGTCCGTAGAAACGGTACAGGCGCGCTCTAAATTATTATACGCAAAAATTATAATTATGTAATAATGTATTTGTTATGAAAAAAGTATAAGTTAAATATAATTATCGTATTAGAATTCTTACCTTCATATATCAACGAACTAACTGGTATTTAAAATACATATACTTTTTTAACTTAATACTAATTTAACAAAACATTTGATTCGCCTTACTAAAAAATCTTATTCTGTATCATATAGAATTACGCTAAAAAAGTCGGCTTCAAATGGCTAAAATTATATTAAATAGTGAACATAGTATAAGTAAGATAACTATAAATCTGGGATCTCTAAAATTTGAAAACAGATTTGAAAATACTTGTTTGAAAGACGTTGGATTTAATGAATCCTAGTTCTTTTGAAATTCATAAATAATATTCGATTGATTATTATTTATGAATTTGATTATTAACGAATACTTACTAATAAAATTTCAAAATGTTTGGATCAAAAATATATAGTTTTATTGATGTCAACAATGCATAAAAAATATATATATGGTGAACGTAGATAAATTCAATTTATTTAAAATAATATTACATATAAATAAGTAAACTTATAGAATAAAATTTTAATAATTTTGTATTTTTATGAACAACAAAGATTTGTTTACGAAATACGAGTTCATTGTTTTCACTCATAAAACTTATACTTAACATCAACCAGTTGACTCTGACAGTACCCCGCCTGTCAACAAACGGAACGCTCCCGTTAACGGACCACACTGTCAATACTTCTTCGTAAACTGTGTTTCCTGTAATAGTTGATGTAAACGCTGCAATGGTGAAAGTAAATAATTTTGCTGTCTACTTTTATTGTTTGTAGCGATAATAATTATTGTATTCAAATTCCTAAATCAATGAAACGCAATAACAAAATAAAGCAAACTCGTTATGCATCAGTTAACTGGGCAAAACGTGTGACATAAATATTCTTTTTTACAGCAATCTGTATCAATATACATGATTAGACCTCCGGGCATCTCATCATGGCGTTAGGAGCGAACTTCCGTAACTTAAGTCATCAATTTCAAAAGAAGAGCACCATAAAAACACATATATTCACATCGCAGGTTTTTACGTTGCAATTCAGATTTGAATCGGATTTCTTTGAATTTATAGTATCTATTTACTTCATAATGCTATGGTATATCAAATTTATAAGTTAAATCTATGTAAATACGCGCGTACAAATGCATAAAAGGAAAGGACGCAAGATTTTTTTGTTTTTGTTTATATGCGATATACATCGTCGCAAGACCCGTTCATTATTCAACTAAGATTGCATATCTAGTACATATGAACTGCCCGTCAGTTTATTTATTTATCTTTACCCTTTTTAGGATTTCAATAAAGTACTGCAGATAGTAGCACTTTTGCTTTTTACTAAACACGCCGACATATTTTTAAAACTAAACAGATGATTGAAAAAAAGACACAAAGTTAGACTATACAAGCTATTATCGGATGTAAAACCAATCTTTTCTTTTTTGCCACCCCGAAATTTGATTTTTTATATTTTTTTCTTCATCTACTTGTACTTATAAATTTATAGGTTCTTACAAACATTAGAAACGAAAAAGGTGCCAAATAAAAAATTTCTTACCCATGGTCGCTTAAAAAGAAATTAAAATATGCCAATGAAAGTAAAAAACATTTACTAATTATGATATTATTTCTTGTAATATATAATTCTAATATTATTTATAGTCCAATATTTTTCAAAGTAATTAAGGCAAACAATTTTAAAAGCCCTTACAGAAATTCAGATAACATTTTCTTACTTTTGATTTTGTACAGTTTTTGTAATTTTTTCTAACGATTAAAGACATCTATTGTTTATCTAAATTGGGTGCTTAATGAATTTTGCGTTTTCATTAAATTTTTAGTCCAAATGAAAAAAAAAATATGTTAGAGACATCCTAATAAATTATGAACTTTATTCAATAATAAACAATGAATTTTTAGATTGATCAAAACACTTTGAATTTAGAATTAAAGCAATTCTCTCTAGGTACATTGCCTGCTCGGGTGAGGATCAATTCGAAGGGCCATTAGGCTAACAAAATGTAAGTGTTGCGACTACAATAAATTAAACCGTAGAAAGCTTCGATGGGCTTTTAGTGGCGTAAACATGAGAACGACGAAACGTCAATGTATTTCAGTCTAATGTCAAACATGACTTTCGGTCATCACTAGCAACGGACTCCTTTAAAATGAGCACAAAATATTGTAACATATTTAATTAAAATCTGCATAAAATTAGATATGTTGCATAAAAATAGAAACAGTGTGACTTCAGGATAAATATTTTCGTTTATTTTCAAAACATTCACAGATTTAATTAGAGGGATGAAACATGATCTTTTTATGTATAATGTACATTTATCCTACAGATTATTCCCCATTAATTACAGAATGATGAGACCACCTCTTACCCACGTGTTTATTTTACATAATATTTATGTAAAAAATGTTTAGTATAATTATTTATTTTAATTAATAATATCGAGCTACAGTCTAGGGTTCTCAAAAAAAGGCGTGATAACGTTTCTCTGAGGTCGACAATACGCTCGAGATGCCTTTGGTAAAAAAGCGTCAATAGGCAACGGTTACCGCTGATCATCAGGCGGGCCGTAAGCTTGTTTGCAGCTGAGGTGGTGTAAAAAAACATTTAACATATTTCTTGGTGAGATATGACGTAGAATTTAAACCGCAAACGATGTATCGTCTATTTGTTTTTTGGCAACTACTTGGGTAAATCTTTTACGATTATAATCACAATATTTCTACTGCACGCAGTGTTAACTGACGAAAAGTGCTATTAAGTCATCAAACTGATAGGATGAAGTCCACCCGTCTTACACTAATTTGTGTAAAACACATAGTTTGGTATAATTAAATAACATTATTTAGGAATTTATCGATTCACGCGTTACTTTACGGAACTCCATGACTCAATAAAACAAGAGCTTTGGTTAATGGTAAATACTATGACTAAAATTCAATCTCAATGCGCTTCGCCACTACACGACCCGAAGTCGAGTTGTCGAACGCATAATATTCAAGGATTATATATTCGTGTAATGGATAACGCGTTGAGTTTGTATTTATTTGTAATACTTGCGATTAAAGACAACGGAAATTAGCAAATTAACTTTTGTTTTATTAAATATTTGGAAATCAATGTTAGTAGTATAAACTTACGTATTTAGGAGCGAGCGTGATTGGAAGCAACCGATCTAACCCCGGGTGGGGGCAGGCTGGCATTAACAGCGCGCGAACGGGCCCCAGTGGGCCCCGGGCGAGAAGATACGGCGGCGGCCGAGGTGGTGCGGACATTTGCGTCCGGCTTAATTATCATTGCCCGCAGAGCCGTTACGTCAGGGCCATGACACCGGAGTCAATGAGCTTTCTCGATTGTCCACGGTGTGGATATTGCCTGGATTATATTGATATTACGCCAACGGGTACAAGTACGTCGAATGGCTAAGTTTATCTAAGCGGGTTATGTAAATTCCTCAATAGGCATAATATTTCTAACGGTTACAAACTATGGCAGCTAAGTGTAAAAATAATGAAATGATACGTTTGCGTCAAACAAGCATAAAGTAGAACAAACTATGATGGCAATTATAATTACTTTTATACAAAAAAATACAAAACTCTCATTCTTATTAGCTTTCGACCAAAAAACATTCTTTGTTTTAAGTTTAATGTATGTTACAGTATCATAGTTCTATAACAGTAAGGTCAATTTTAGTGTAGATTATTTTATTTAAAGGGTGACTCGAAGTAGAGAGTTCTTAGCTATAACTGAAAAAGAATCTGAAGGTCTTTTTGAAAAGCTCTATGTAGTTGAGTATTTTCGTTATTCCATTTTACACTTGTAATAAATTTTTCTTTGTTTGATGTTTGCAAATTGTAATAATATAAAGGCTAGTATCGATAACGCATGTTCACTGATATAATTACAAAGGTTACGCTATCAGTGAAGAAAAAAAACATGAACACAATATTAAGGAGACAATAGTCACACAAATCAAACAGGATTTCAAACACATTGTCGTTGTGATCTGAGTACGGCAAGCATTTGCATGGCGCGCCGAACTAGAGTTGCGTGTCCACGCCCACGCCCCGGTGCAGTACCGTGCAACGTGCAATCATTCCACGTATCGGCATCGCATTAAACCTTGTAAGCTCAACACAATGCGGATTTCCACACGCTTCGTAAAAAAAAACTAACGTTTCTTTGCTAAATGCTCGCTGTCATGCGAGTAATCTTGACGCAACATATTACTAAGCTATGATTTTTCTCCATGCGACCCATTTAATCTCGCGGATAGTTCACACGACGCATGGTTTATTCAAATAAAAAATATAATAGCAGCCTCGATGTTGTAATTCACTTCAAAAGCACTAAGTAGCAATATCCATTATACGATCGCACTTTATTTACGCGACGTTAAGTGACCGTTCAAGTTCACGTAATGACATTGACAGTCTATTTACCTGATCACTTACACTTTAACCGAGCTCAAACTTATATCTAAGTGAAGTTCAAGGTTCGTGTACCTTCGTGGTACAATAGTCACCACCTGCTTCTATTTCGCGGTTTGTCTCATAAGTGGTTTAATTTGAAATATGGTAGAATGTTTAACACCTGTATACTCGTAGATACCAACTTCCCATTATCAATCCGCCAAATAATTTGCTTGTTCCAGCTGTCAACATATGAGAGCCAAAGAATTGTAGGCGTTCTCACTTTTGGCCATCTCTAGCGTCATTCTTTCTTAACATCATGTAAAACTGACATCAAGTGTTAGCCCATTGTCAATCAAACAGCTCGTATCTAGTTCGCGCTAGTAATATCTAGACGTCACGTTAATAAGCTTCGGCTAATTAATGTTCACCTAATTATCTCTATATAAGTTCGTTGACATTAGCGTGCTCGTGATCGGTCGATGGGTAAGTCGATCGCATCGTCGTCGTCACCGGATACCGCCGGATCGCCTGTCGGCGACGATACTGCACAAGGCCTTGGAATCGTGCTTACGGAATACGCGTCTCATGCGTATCGGGTTTAAGCCGACATTCTTCGGAAATCTGAGTTAGCTGATTGTAACACCGAACAATCCTATCCAAGTGCATGTCTAATCATCAATCTATCAATTCTATAAAATAATACTGTATATAATGTAACCGTGAACGTATTGTTAAATATTAAAAAACCCTCAGAACATAAATAAACAATTTTTATTAGTACACTATGATTTTTTTCAATTGAATGGGCAAATTAACTCAGATGCTCGGATTACAGCTAAAAGAATTAATAACCGTAACCCTTTTAAAAACTAGGTCAATGGCGGTTCAGCCGTTTCAGAGTTTAGATGCCATAAAATTTGGAAGTATCGTCTTTTAGTTAATGGTTATATTACCAAATGTAACGTATATGACTGTTCTTTATTTTAACAACATTCATTAATTCGAGACAAAATTGTGCCTTATAAGATTTTGCATAATATTACATAATTTATTATATGATATAGTTAATCAAAATTTTTTTTAAATTTTATAATTATATTAAATCTCATAATTTTATTATTTATATACCATTTATGTTAATACAAAACAAATTTACTTATATCAAGGAAAACATTTTTACAACATAACACGTGTTTTAACTAAGTTTTAACGAGATTAAATAAGGTGACGTTTATTTTATCACGACCTTTAATTCTAGTATTAAAATCTCCTTGCAAATAGCAACGCTTTTTGACTACAGATTTCTTGACATATATTTCACAAATAAAAAACTATAGTATAATTTCATGCAAAAAGCTTCCTAGTACGTGAAACTGGTTCTCGGTGTCGTCCCTTGTAATTATGTCTCAATATTAAACCACGCCTAATGAATATGAATACGGGTAATTGGTTTATCTATCGGCAATTGCGGAAGAACCGCGTACACTGTATGACATCAGATGTACACGTTAACCGATCATACAAATAATTATAGCGACAAATCATCCGGTAATGACAATGCATTGCGGTCTCTGTATATTTTTAAGAGTATTTTTAAGGTCAATCTAATTATTACATCTCATGACAAGTAGATATTTTGATTCGACTGTAATTCTCTTACTTTGCCTACAATTGTTACATTAAATTAAATGTTGGCATTGCTGGTGATTCTTTTATGACAAATATAGTCTAGCTGGATTAAGCAGCAACTATTAACTCTGCCAACAATTAGTGTGCAAATATTATTGCATTTTGATTGTAGGATTACTTAACTGAAGATGAATGCTTTATGATATTGAGTAAACGTACTATAACATCATTTAGATATATCACTTTAACACCAGATGAACGTCTTCTCGCCACTTCGTTATAAAAAAAATATAATAATTCTATAATGTAAATATTTCACTGCCTCCGTCGCACAGTTGCTTATCACCAGTCTTGTAACATGAAAGCCGCAAATTCGATTCCATAGCCACACGATTAGTGGAATCTGGATGGTGAGTATATATCAATCTGTAGCAATAACAAAATTGTCTTCCGATAGTCATATCAGTAAGAGAAAGAGTATTATTAGCGTGCATGCTTCATCATCTACAGCCTCATTGTCACTTAACAGCATATATCAATAGATATCAAGTGTTAACGCACTAACGTTGAAAAAAAAGGTCGTTCAAATGTTTTAATGCCAAAGATATACATTTTATAGTATAATCTACTCCAGCCGATATAAAACATTTTAAAGATCGATACCGATCGAAAGTTGCTGATGTTACGTGAATTAATCACAGCTAATTTCGACGTTATGGATCAATTATTCTAACGGATAGAGGAAGATGAAATGAGGGAGTGAGTCCACTTTTGCGGACGCTTACGACACTCGATATCCGGTGCGGACGGCGGCCACTATTAGCGGTGGTTGTGAGAGAATGTCTTCTTTAGCAATCAACCATTTATATATCGCGTATTAAGATCTTAGCTACATATTTAAACGTGATTATATTTTGAAATTTCCTCGAGACTTCATTCGTTTATTTTTTATTGAACAAAACATTGATTCATTTTATGATTAGAAATTATTAGCCATGATAAACTGTTATGACAAAGCTTCTGTGGGGAGATCTTTAATAACGATAGTGACAGTTACGAATTTTGTGGTTCTTTATATACACACTATATCACAATCAATCAAAGGTATTTAAGATAAGCAGACCACCGCTATTAAATGGTAAACAGCACATTTCCTGAAATTAATTTAAACAAAAATAGTATATAAAAAAGTAGAATCACAATCGTCTATAAAGTTTTGTTTTATTAAAACAAAACCTTCATATATGTACTTGAACTGATAAAGGAACTCGGCACATAGCAACGAATTCTTGGAATTTAATATCAAAAATACAGAAATACGAAAAAGAAAATCAGTAAAATAAACTTCTTCTCATATTTTGTCAATATACAGCATGTTAAATATGAAGATATGAATTGTTAGCCAACCCTAATTTTCAAAATCGTTCGATAGATTAGAACAAAAACATATATATAATATAAATGTTCATAGAGACGGTTTTCGCTACACTATTTGCCATAAACTGCCACCTTGTCAACTTGCTTACACAACATGTAAAATTTTGCAAGGTTCCTGCAATTTTTATGGGGATAACATTTTATAAAAACTGACTAGATAGATTATGAGAAATCAAAGAGAGTACAAAAAATTACGGGTAATATCATCTGGAGTGCATGCTACATTAAGTAAGTGGCACAGTAAGACCCAGCACTGCAAATATTGCACGGACAAAGGCCCTGTTGCACGCGAAGGTACGGACTCTCCGCATTAGCCCGACGCGGTGTGATAACGGCGCGGGCCGCCTTATCACCGCGCCCGCGTCCACCGGTGCAGTCGCCACATTCACTCCGAGTGTACTGCAACCTATGCGACTTGGTAATATAGTATTTAAAAAATCTACACAAACTAAATTCTTTGTAATGTATACCTTGAGTATTTAGGTTCTTTAACCTGTTAACGTGAATGTTTACGTTTGTTTCTTATTGTCATCCCAGTTATACACATTTTAAAATTTAACGATCAAAATTATTTATGTAACTTATTGCATGGGCCCTGATAATATTATCAAAACTGCTGAAAAAGTTATTATAAAAACTATTACTTTTCATCAAAACATTTTTTTTACTTCTATTTAATTTACGTGTTTATTGATACAACAGATATATCAGTATGATTCCTTTAATAATTATTAACGTTTAGCTTGCTCGCAATACTACACCACTGTGACAATTTAATTAAAAATATCAAGACATTTTACACGAGCTACACAACCGGAGATCATGCGATGCTTGACGCTGGAGTCAAGGAGAGCGGCCGGCGCCGACCACGCCCGCGTCCACCCCGCTCCCGGCCCGCGCCCCCGCTCGCGCCCGCGCACCGCTCCACGCAAACCGTACCAGCACATCGATAGATTCAATTGTTATTCACTCTACATCCTGCTCTCGCTATAGAACTATTGGTCACAAATGACTTGTTTAATTATATCAACAAATATTCGGTAGCCATATTATCTTCTAAATCGGGAGCTAATTTGAGTAATATTATATGTAATGGGATAAGATGTATTTGACTGGACGTTCACTTTTGTTATATCGGCAATGGGCAAATACTTGACCTTCATTTCACTTGATATTAAGTGTCGATGAGGCCATACATACTCTCACACTTCTACACAGAGTCAGAAGTGGTTTTGACAGATTACTACCAAAACACATCAATTCTCTTATGGCAGCAAGCTGACATTAAGGGTGATGGCCAGTCTTGTGGGTTGGAAAAAAAACCTTGTGGCATCCAGACTCCACTACTCACATAAACCCGGAGTTGAACTCCATGTTACAAGGTAAGCGATAAACCACTGCTCCACAAAGGCAGTCATAGTCGCGTTAAGGTAAGTGATACGTTAATTATAACAATTAAGAGCATGTAAGGTTGTTCATACAAGGACAAAGAAAATAATTGTTAAGCATCGTCACCTCAAAATTTTTACAACATACAACTGGAATAAAATCGAATGTTTGGCAGCTGAAATAAGCGCTTATGTGATATCTACTAGAAGGTCTCCAGGCGTAAGGGACCATCGACCAATCGTTAATCAGAATAATCATGACTCGTAATCAGAAAAATATGTCAGTGAAAGACAACAACGTTTAATCGCAAATCGTTAGAATCATTAATCGATTATTAATACGTTCGTACTCGTAAATGATACACGGATAACAAGCCGCAGCGACAAATAGATATCCGCGATTGTTTCGCGGTAATTTACACATTAATTATTAAATCAGATCACCTTCTGAACGTTACGGATCTATTTTGTATTCGACATCGATAGCTACCTTTCCGGCTGACCAAAGCGGATACCTATTGAAGTTAATTATTGAACTAATAATTATGCGGTGATTGATAAAATCTTTTTGAAACGATTATAAGCTATGACAACCTCGTCTTCACCGGCTGTTAAGTGAGAATGAGACCGTAGATAATTAAGCGTGTTCGCCCAAAATACTCCTGGCTCTTACATCTATGACTGTCTGACCACTACAATGCTATTAAGACGGCAGACTGACATTGGGGGTGATAGCTAGCCAGACGGGTAAGATATACTCTTCACCATCTATGTGATCAGCAAAGATAGCTAGCTAATCTACAAAAGAGAAAATTAAGAAACTAAAAGCAATATTTGTATAACGGTTAAAAAACAACGCACTGAAAGAATATGAATAATTAATGCTTCGCGAACAATAACTCTGTTGATAAATTTTAATGGCATTTTCTTTACCTTTAAAGACAACACACGACCTTAATTACACAATAAATCTTTGCTGGAGCGGTCGCCGGTATGACACGAGCTCATCCAATTTTGTTCGGTGTAAACAAAAAAAAACCCAGCGGAATCGTTTTCGTCTTCGCCACATCAAACAGACAATTAGTATAAAATGAACATTATTTTTCGGACAGTAGCCATACGATATCGCTTCGTCGTATAAATGAAGCTATAAAATTTAACGATACGATCTTACTAAAAAAAATAAAACGGACCCCGGAACATAAATTATCGTATTATATTTATTCGGTGCAAATGAAAACTCGTCGAAAGGGGTACAGGGTATGGCGAGCCGTGAATCGACATTTTAAGCTGTCAAAATACTGAGCCCCGTACCTTTTCGGTTCTTTGTTGAGGGTAATGATTATTATTTTCAACTTCAATTTCGACGCAACGGCGGCCTGCTGACCTTTTCACTCAAGCATTTTATTATTTTTTTTTAATTTCAGAAGCGGTTATCATCAAACGTTGATCTGGAATGGTGGCAGTGTCGGCGGGGAAAACGAGGCTGTTACATCCGTTCTCTAAGGTCTTTGGCGACCACGCCTAGCTAAAATGGTTGCAATGCCTACAACTCGACTATAATACACGCTACTGCGCGTTCGAAGCGATTCATTTGGAGCTACTAATCTGCGAGTTTCAAACGCCTGTACTAAATATAGAGCGCAGACTCGTTTTTTCATGCATCAACATTCTCGACGAAGTATATATAGTGTGTGCTTCGTAAAAACGCTGGTAGATGAAAAAGGAATTATTGTGAACACAGTTAATATTGTAATAACATCTGGTACATATTTTTCCATTAGCGTTAGTGAAATATTTCAACCGTGTATGAAATATTAATAATATTGAATGCTCGTATGAAAATAATTGCACCCAACGTTCCAGTGATATTTGTAAAGACAATATTTCTTTTACGCAAAATTACGATTTCTGATATTTTTTGTCATCCATCGAAGTTATGTAACTTGAGACGTAATGGTCGCATTCGAATTTTAAAAATGTATATTTTTATTACAATAACACATTAATCTATTCGATGAAGTTGCTTGAAACAAAAATCATTGACCCAAAATATGATGACTTCAAATAATCTGAATGGCTTAATAAACGTGCACAAAAAGAATCCCATTACCATATACGCAAGTTGATATCGAATTTTTTTTTTAAATTTATAACAAGTATAATTTAACTACGAAAATGTCATATCCAATTTTTAACGCGTCGTAACTTCACGGAGATCTGAGCGAGATACTCGCCTTCGGTGGACTTGATTGACGGGTTTTAATGATTTCGATGCGTTACTGTAATTCATACTGCAAAGACAAAAGGTAAAAAAGAACACTCCTCTATCACTATCGGACGATAACTACTGGTTAAATTTTTTTTTGCGTAATCGATTACAGACTAAGAGCAACAAATTAAAGCTTCTATTACTTTTATTTTTTCGTCTATTTTATATATTATTATTTATGTAAATAAGTGTTAATTAATCTTGCCATATCATTTTCTTAACGAATAAAATACGTATATGTAATGTATAATTGTTTGTGTGTTAATCATTTACTTTTTAATTACATTTCTTTAGTGACGTAAAAGAAAACAGATCATGTTTAATTTAATTTTATTATTATGATAATGTTGTTTATAAACAACGTATCCATTACACAATATCATATATACAATATATATATGTATATATA
>DWQX01005289.1:0-13279 GCA_018245475.1 Pharmacophagus antenor
TTTTAATATTTATTTTGTTTTTCATAAAACAAATAGCAATGGATTGGAATATTCCTCCCGATTCAGTGTTTTCGTTTGAAGACGCAGTTTTTAAGAGTGAACGAGAGCTTTTCTAGACTTATGTCGTTTGTCATAAAAAACCACACCTCCGTTTCTTGAGATCGTGGGTAAACGTTAGTTTTTGGTAATTAATAAAAAAAAATGTCCCTGTGTACTGTGCAATATTTTTAATATAACTTCTTTATATATATTGTATAAATATAACAACGTTATAGATCAGAATATTTGTACCTTAGTATTTCTAAAAATGGGACTACGCAATCATATCACGCTGTATAGTAGATTAAAAAAATATTTATGAATGTTATACTTCTATGGACAATACAAAAATTATTATCTATTTTCCTAAATCGAAAGTTAGAATGATTATACTTAATGTACTTTGAATTTTACTATCAAAATATAAAAGCATATTAACCTTTACTAAAATTCTGTCATAAACTATAGAACCAGTACGGTATAAATTTTTATTGTACATATGCTTTAAGAAGCAGGTGCCAAGCTAAATTGCTCTCAATTAACGCATAATAGAACTTGAAATACAATACATCAACAAGTAAAGTAACATTATGTAGTAACATACAACATACTTCCTTAATGACTGTATCCAGCGGTAGTTGATTCTAACATCTAAAATGACTGGTAAAAAAAACCGTTCCGCAAATATAATTAGCCGGTAACAGCAGCTGCTCGACAAAGGTGTTTGCTGTTAGACCGGGAAATGCTGACATTTATTACGTAAAGAATGCGTCCATCTCAAAATGTCGTTAGATCATATATATATTTTTTATCGTCAATTCGAATTGCAAATAGTCGAGAATTAACGCGGCACTTCTTTATAAATTACCAGTGTTTAAGTATTGACATAAATCGGTAATAATGTATATGCGTAGGCGTTGGTGTAAAAAGGTTTTCTATTATACAATTAAATTTTTACATCTAAGAAGCGCGCGCTATGCTCTTCAAAACTGCCGCCTAATTGCACCGACCGTTAAATTCGAGTAATACTCGTAAAATTTCCTAAGCAGGACACGCGTAAATCGTCCGACTTTAATTTGTATTTTAAACGGGAGAGAAAGTTAATTTATTGGCGGAGCAAGCGAATCGGCTAACTATTAAATTTATTGCCGCGAAGACAGAGTTCGGCCATTTTGCAACTCGAGGGCCCCGCGAATAAAAACTGCTTCTCGAATAATAAAAGGTGAAATTACTGAGAAAGTTTCTCTTTTTCGGGATCTCGCGAATATCCACTTTCGACGTCGCGTAGCTGGATGTAATTCAGAGAATTCTCATATCTTTTGTCGGATATTCAGTCATCTTTCGCAAATCCCTAGCGACATGTTTACTCTTTTCACGTGTTTGTGGGAATCCACAGCGTAGTTTTTTCAGAGAGTAGTGTTATTATACTGATTCTTACTATTTAAACGTAGTAAGTATTTTAAGTGTAGTAAGCATAATCTTATGATACGGGCGGAGTTGAGTTTTAAAGTCGAGATTCTATAGAAGTAGATATTAAAAAGGAGATTGATTTAAAATAACAGAACGAAAGAAAATGCATATTAATTATTACTTAATTCTCTGCTGCTGCCGCTGCTGCTACAGGGTTTGGAAAAGTTTGCGCTGTTAGTCTTTTTGACGACAATTACAGCTTCATCTAATATTGGCTCACGAATCCGGTGATACGTGAGCAACTGAATCCTTGGCAGGCCACAACATATAAATATTATAAAAAGAAATTCTGTTCTCACCTGTTTCTCACTGGAGATGTCGTCGAGCTCCATGGGTCCGGTCGTCATGGGCGGAGCCCCGTGCATGGGAGACTTAAAGCCTGCGGTGGAAGACACGGCCGCGACCTGGCCGCTGCTCTCAGACCCCATTTCCATATTGGACCCATCAGACTCTGAACTGTTCGCTCGCATTTTCCGTCTCTCTTTCTTCCGGAAATCTGATCTCGTCGGCGAGGATGCGCTCCCGAATCCGTTTGACTTCTTATCGTACCCGTTGTCAAGCAACATTGGGTTCTGGAAATTGCTGTGGTGCAGACCGTTCGGTGTGTACTTGTCTTGAAGCGACTTCATGTCGAACGGTTCGTTCTTCAACACGTGAACGACGGTTGGGCTTTGAATGTTTTGTATGAGGCTCCCGTTCTGATGGAGGAGCGTTCCATTCTGGTGTAGTATACCATTCTGAGTGGGGAAAGCGTTTATCGTAGCGATATTGGGTTGATAGAGCTGGATGTGGCGGTCGTCTATGTAAGCTTGCCCCGCCGGCGCCAGCTCCCTCGCCTGCAGGGGGGCCGGCACTATGGGGTAGCTCCTTGCGTTGACAGCTGTCAGCGTATGGAATGTCGTCGCGTTCACCGGCGACAGCGTGGTGAGCGTGGTCGACAGGGGCGTCACCTGCGCCAGCGTGGTCAGGTGCGCCGGAGACGAGGGCGTCGTGAGCTGCGTGAGCTGGGTTAACTGACTAGGACTCGCGCTGGGCGTCGGGCTCGCCGTGACCGGCACCGGGGTGACGCTCGGTAACCCGGTCTCCGGTATCACGGTCGTCTCTGGAAACGTCTGGAACTGGCTCTGGAAGGACGGCAGCTTGTTAGCTATGGGCTGCAACGTCACCGACTGGTAGTCGAGCGGGGTGGAGAAGCCCGCCCTCAGTATCGCATCCTTCGAGTTGACCGTGATGGGCATCGACTCCCACGGCCGGTACTGCGCCTGGCTCGCGATCACGGAGACCGTGTCGCCCGTCCTCTCGTAGTACTCCCAGGCGGGGTCGAGCAGCCGTGCGTCGGCCGTAAGTATCCGCTGCTCGTCCGCCATTTCGCCGAAGGTGGAGAAGGGCGGCAAGTGCGCGCTGTCCGCGCCCGCCTCGCTCCTGAGCGCCTCGCTCATCACGTGTCCACTCTGAGCGAACGCATCGCGCCACTCGTGTCGCGCGCACCGATAACGTCACACGATACAAAAATAAGCTCTACACTATATATGTCTATGTTGTACTGAACACGCGCAACTGCGTTGGAACTTATCAATTTGTACTCTCAATATCTGGCTTCAGTTCGATCTAACACTAAATAGCACTTATAGCAACTATACGGCACACCGGTTTGACACTACCCTAATCACAATTTCTTCGTTTGTTCACTATAAAATAAATATTATAAAAAAAGTTCTTAACGGCTTATATTACGGGAGTCTTAAATTTACGGGCTTATAAAATCTTTGGCTGACTTCTTGTTTTTCGAAAATGCTCGAGGAAACGGTTCGTTTACTTGTTTAACTATCAATAAAATTCTTTGTGCACTCGTTTAACGATTTCATTAATATTTTGGAACGTTTAAATACTGGTCGTTGATAGATTCTCTTCTAGACTTTGCTCATTCGGAGGCTTTCCTTTATTGTAAATACCGATTACATTCAGACTTAAATTAATTTGTACTGTTTGGGAGTTAGCGTATACTATGTCAGTTTTCTCTTTATTATATTTTTTAACGTTAAAAGGTTTAAAAAATAGTGCTTATATAATTTTTTTTTTGAAACGAAAGATATGACTGGAGGCTTTGGTTTGAGGAATTTGCGTGTTTTGGTTGATTGGTTGGGATCAGCTGAGTTGTGGTGCGACGCATGGGGCTACCGACGTGGCCGATACTATCCGTGCGGCCGGCACGATTCTGTGGACAAAAAAAATAATATGATTAGAATCTAGTACGACAAAATTTGCCGAAACATTTGTGTTGGCTTATTTATTTTGCTAATGAGGTGTATTTACCTCAGTGGCGCAAAAGCCGTTTGCATTGTAACAAAATTCGATTACAGACCTGAATAAGTGGTTTTTTATGAGGCAGAAGGGTTTTTTCGTACCCGCCTGGCTACCAACTTCAATATATCGTTATAATAGTGCTACTCGTGAGAGAGTATTGAGGTCAAGAAACAGATTTTTTTAAATTAATTTCTTTGTCAAGTATGTATAGGCCAGCAGAGTTATTGGTTGCGAGCGATAGCGGAAATTGCGCGATTATTTTATGTTAAGTTCTATTTTTTGATAATGTCTATTCGAAAATTGCACTTTAGCAACATCTAAACAATCCATTTAGCAATTTTCACTTAAAATTCATAAACATCAACAATTATCAAGCGATTTTCTTTGTCTCTAGTTATTCGATTCCCAAAAACACAATAGCACTATGGATTCAGCAGCTTATAGTCATTTTATTTGCGCCATAACAATTTTAAAATTTCAATTAACATACATTACAGCAACTTAATGGTATTATAATTTGTAGTTAATTATTTCAATGATTAATTCTTTATTTAGTATTAACTCTAAGTATAGTAAACAAGAAGTGTATAAATCGAAGAAATAAATACAAATTGATCAAAAATCCAATAATAAGACTAAAGCATTTTTTATAGTAACTACGGGAAAAATAAATACTCATAAACATAGTATAAAAAGAGCTAATGTAGTGTTTACTTCCAAGCAGAAACTTATATCAAATAGAAAATGAATACATTATTTATCGTAAAATATTGTAAAATAAATTTGGTTCTAAACACATAGTAAGTACAAAAAAAAATGTATTTATTACGAGTTTGAAAAATAATAAATCACTGAATAAAATTTTTAATCAGCATTGTTTTTACATCGGTTATTCGTTATTTTTGTACATAATATTGATATTCATTGCCGAGTTGTGATAAAATTAACTAATAATATGAAATTATTACGGAACGGGATAAATTAATACGAAATAGGGCCGCGAAATGTAACGTGTGGGAATATTTCGAAAGTAATGCTGCGGGCCGGACATGTTTACGGGCCAACGGAGCGCACGCGCGCCCCCGTGTTTGGATCGCCTACCATCTTTCGAATCGATGACGGAAGTCGAGGCGGGAACGATCAGAGTTCTTTTTTTTTAATTTATCGCACGTGTCATAGCTCGGTTTAGTTTTTTTTTAAAGTAGGAATCCAATACTATTATACTTTTTCAATTTATGATTAAAAGTAAAATAGTTTTCGTTATGAGGTTTTCATCATAGCCAAATTTTAATTATTTTTTTTATATTAGCTAAATCTAAATTATCACGTCAATAATTATGAAAAATGTTTTGTTTATTTTATTTAAGCACGGTAATGAATTGAAACCGAAACATTTTTCCTCTTTACATATTGGTGTATTTATTTTTAAGACATATCAATCTAGTCGTATCTAATATAAACATTTGGACCAAAAACCGAATAATAATCAACGGAAATAAAATGATAATTATACGCAAATTGTAAGTAATATATGTACATGTATGTAAAATATTTGTACATATAAAAATTAAGAAAAGGAATATTTGGCTGATAAATAAAATGGTGAGAACTTTACGACTTTTGATGTGACGGCGTTTGTCTCGCGGAATGTCTCTGACATTTGTGGTCGTTCACGAAGAAGTTTTTATTAAAAACACTTTGTGACGTCATGGTACCCTGTCTTATCAAACCCGTGTTAAAAAAAAGCTTTTAAAAACTGTTTGACCCGTTACTAGTAAGATAGGTTTAGAAGTTGATTTCGTGATATATTTATCAACCCTATAGATTGCTTTGAATGATTTGATTCTAACAAACAGGAAACATCAGATACTTAACAGTCTGCTTAGACAGTATAATGGCATAATTGTTTTCCTCCAAGCCATACCCTTAATTAAGACTATTACCAAATAAGTTACTAAAAATCACTCTGACAGTCTTCGTTGAACTCACACATGCTCCCATACCAGTCAAAGGGTTTGTACTAAAATAATAAATAGCTTCATGGACCTGTTTCGTAAAGCGCAGTCTTACAGTAAGCAAATAAGAAAGTAATATACTTTATTATTTGTCATTTCATTGGCGGGACTTGATTTCACTACAAAATGAATCGCTATATAGTTTCCAAAACATTATACGCTTAGAGACACAAATTCGAATGTGTTGTTTTTGAATAGCTCAGATATACTCTTGAGTAATCTTATTCGTACTATTTACAAACGTTCTTCCAAACAATTTACAAAATCAGACTGTTAGTTACAATAAGTATAAAAGTAAAATTTCTTCTTCTAACCCAATTCCAAACTTAAACTACTTTTCTACTAACACTGTCCGCTAAACAACTAACCAACCCCCACTGTACGAATAATACGACTGTTAATACTTATTGCTCAAATCGTACAAACAAGTTTCCCTACACAAAGCGACACGTAAAGTTTATTTTATATATACAATTAAATATATACTTTTCCATAATAATTACACCAAAAAATCTAATCATTAATAATAAATATACGCTACATATCACAAAAATTCTCAATCTATTATTGTTTATGCGTGTGCTACAGAAAATCGTGTATCGGATACCATGTATGGTTAATAAGCAATTAATAGTTTGGGCGGTAATGCGGTAATAGTGTCCGGATACGGTTCGGCACCCGTCACGTGGTACATAGGCTTGTAAACAAACTATTAATAGAAAGAGTACGTTCATAGTAACGCCACGCTCTATTTCGGAGTCTCTATTTTAAGCTTAACTATTTTCGTGATGTTTCAATTTTAAAACGTATTTTTTTCGCGGTTCTTTTTACGAATTCCTAACGGAATAAATCGTACGGTCATTCATAATTATGATTTATGACAAGTTAAGCAAGAAATCATGATCTTATTTGTGTCAGAAACTTAATACATTACAAATGTAATTCCCCTGGGTCTTTTTCCTCACAAGAATTTTCATCTGACTATTTAAACTTTAACACCGTATTAAGGATTGTACCAATACATTTATAATATAAAACGATTCTATAATTGACACACGTTTAATTTGTAACAAAAAAAAAATTCATACACAGAATTATCTTATTATTATTATTACTATATCAAAGGGTATCGGTGACTATTTTAAGTTATTTTACAAGCACACTTATTTTTATTAATGATATCGTTAGTCCTATAAAGGCAAAGAGCACATACCATACATCCAAATATTATTAGGTTATGAGTCGCATATTCTTATTATGAAAATAAATAATTCACAATTAAAAATAGATAATCTGTTCGCTATTCTTAGGCAATTTTTAATTAACTTTTATTATGAATCTATGCTTCATTGTGATCTGTTTTATAGCAATCAAGTTGGATCATAGTAGGTTCTAGGGTTAGATCGCTTCTGTGTTTTGGAATTATATTCACATGTATAGGATGCGGTTTTCTTTAATAAACATTAACTTTATTAGCCTTCTATTACTTCTAATGTCTTAAACTTTTCTGTATATTCCTTGTTCAATTCTATTCTATTACAATCAAAACATCTTTGTATTTACATTTTATTTATCTTATAATTTTACAACCCGTTATCATCAATGTGTGGACTAATACAATCTAATTGTCTTTTACTTATTAAGTCATTAAATAGCAATTCGATCAGAATCTTCTAGATTTTCTTTTCATTTGACTCATAAATCTCTGATTTTAGCCGATATGATGTCTCATAAATTTATAATAACTATTATAAATATGATCAAATCGTGTTTATTACTTTCATTGCAAATAGTTCGGAACTGAAAACTTATGTGTTACTATACCATTATTACGTCATCTTTGTCGCTCCAAAATCAAAACGTCCCGGCTAGTAATCACCGAGCAAAATGCTTTGTAGATGCGCACAAAGAGCGTTCTCCGAAAAAAAAAAATTAAAAAGCTCATTCGACGTTCCGGTGACCAAGAAACATTAACTATTTTAAGGACGCTATATCAATAACATTATATTTATAACATTTTAACTGTTTTTGTACTTATAATCTAAAGATACTGTAAGAAATACTTCGTGATAAATAAATTATTTATTTCGTTGTTTAAAAACGGGACAGAAGCACAATACAAATTTTCTGCCCAGCCTAATATGAACGGAACGCAACACAAAATTGCGCGTGTGTGCGTCGTCACTCGACGGCTCGTGTGCCGCGGCTTCAAGGATTCGTCCGCGTCGATGTGTGCGCGCAGCGGCGATGTTTGCGTGGAACGCGATAGTATCTGGGTCTCAGTTGTCAAGGGCAACCGTACAACCGCTGCAGCGAAAGCGCTGCGCTTAAAGCGCCTCGCTGTAAATCTACGGCTTATTTTTAGAGACGGATGTTGTCGCTTTTTTGTGCGACGCAGCGCGCAGCAGCGGGAATGTTTAGTTGACGCTTGGAAATCCTTGAAATTTATAAAAGCTGAACTTGAATATGACTCCGTAATGTTTTCAGTTTATATTTGTTAAGCTTGCGTTTGTTACATTTTTTATTTTTCAAATACTTTTTTTTTCATTTCTATACGTGTTCCGTAGGTCAATTAAATGCGCATAAACGTTTTGTAATGGCCTTCTAAAAACATTTTTTTTCTTTTCCTAGTTAGAAAGAAATTGAAAATAAATTTAAATTTAAATTAAAACAGCACTGTAGAATTTAATGAATAAATTCAATCAAGTTTAGTTAGGAAATGCTGAGTATTCAAATGTCTTCGTCAAAAGTTTCATTAAATCTGATATTGTCGTAAGGAGTTTCGTTATGTCTATTGGGTCATCAAATATATTATAGCAGTAATGAGTTCTTATAAAACTAAAATGGTTTTAATAGACAAAAATCAGTTTAGTATATATATGCAGTGAATAAATAATGATGTAAAAAATTTTAAAACTCCCCGCTGTCTCAACTTTTAACCTCGATCCTTACTAGCTGTTGTGTCTTTCATATATAAACTGGATTAATTGAAATTTTGTAACGGTATTCTAGATCAGAAGGTAAAAATCTCGCACACTATTAATTTAATGAAAGCCCGAAATATAAAAAAGTAGTTTTAAAAAAATTATTTACGTGCAACTTTTTTTATAAATTTGAAGTCAATTTTTTTTAAAGGTTTAATAAATTGGTTTAACATTGAACACGAGCGAGTAGTTTTTAAATAAAACTTTAACTTGTCACTTACATTTCAAAGCCCGATGCCCATACAACTTGGGAATATCAGCGCCTATTAAAAAACTATGTCAATCGCATTTAGTTGTTAAACGTAATAGGTGCGTACTTTATCTACGTTCAATATGCGTTTTATAAAAGTGGAAGTAAAAGTAGCGCATGGCGTTTCCTGGAATTTGATATAGGCGTTTTTTTTCCTTTAAACACGGCAATGAACGAGTTCAAACGGCTGACTAGTATTTGATCGAACTTTTTTTTTTCTTTCTTGACACTACCAGCTGTGCTGTACAAAGTAACACATCCGGCGGCGCCTGCGCACTATACCTGCGCCGGAAACTGATATCTCTGTTACCGTGATCATTTGCTGATAATCGCGGATAAGCTATATGTATATCGCATTGATATATCCACGCCGCTGAAACGGTTGAATTAATTTGAAAAATTCAAAGGAAGCAATGCGAAATCTACATGTTTGAAACAAATACCATAAAGTTTTAGAGATATCGACGTATTGATTTTCGAGACTGTTTTATTGTAACATACGATGTATGTGCATGTATATATTATATAACAATAAAACGATTGCAAGCATTCTAACATCTTTTTTTTATTTGAAATTAAATATCAAAAGTAAATTAATGCTAAATAATATTATTATATAATACTAAATTAGTAAGAAGTTTTAATGTTAAATAAAATATGAAATCTTGTATGAAATAAATAAATAAATAATATTTTTTTTACCATAACACCCAACATAGTCGATCTATGTTGGGTATTATAGTAAAAAAAATTAATAACAGTAAAGAATATGGGATTTTCGAAACTGTAGTAGATGTAAACTATATTATAACGTTCGATAGAACTACAGTTTTATTTTTACAGATTTTGCTCAAATCTTTATACCGCTAACGCATACTACGATTGGAATGTTTTCGCTGTTAGTCCGTGATCTATAAAACACAATATTCTGATCACGTTTATGTAACTTTAAATAATATTGTTTAATTATTATTATTATTAATATTATTACATATAATAACAAATTAACACCAACATGCTCTATAAGTATTAAAAAAATCTTTTAAAACCATCTGATATTGATTTTTATTTTTCGAGAATTTTCTGCAGTGGCGTTGATCATTATAATTCTGTTTTTGATTTTTAAAAATTATTTCTTTTTCATTTTCTGTCTGCATGTTATGAAATAGGTAAAAAAGAACTGGACGGATTTTTATGAAATTTGGTATGACATAAAATACAGAAAAAAAAATTGTTTCTTTTGGAAAGTCTCAGTTGTCAGGAATTATAGACGAATATTTTATTCTCTAATTATTAAGAGGTTACAGACAATAATTAATAGTAATAAATAAATAAATAAAGCAATAGTCTAAAAAGAAACTAATGAATATAAGAAAAAAGACACATTTTTAGTATCTGAAGACACTACGTGTAGTGGAGAAACGAGTTATGACTGTAATCTATTCTTGATAAAAAGCTGAAAACAGCAAATTACATTTATTTTTGTTTAACCGAGTCACGGAGTCCCTCAAAGTAACGCTTGGATCAATAAGCTATAAACAAATTTTCGACAACGAAAAAGGGTATATTTCATTTCGGCCAGTACCTAAGTACGTGTATTTACCACTGTTTATTGTAACGTAATTTGAATTTTAAAGGTATATTAATAATAATAAAAAAAACCAATCGAAACAGCGAGTGTGTAAATGATACTTCAGGAGAAGCTGTTTACATCGAAATGCGAATACTGAACGAATAAAGTCCATTAACTGCGCAGTAAAATTAGCCAGTCGTTGTCATTATGTTTATAAATAAATATTTTCGTCTGACACGCACGTACCACTGAAGGTCCGCGGTAAGTATTTTACCGACGACAAGAAGGTGGTTCTCAGTTTGACGCGTCTAATCGATCCATTGTTTTTTTCCTTATTTTTATTTAGACGTACTTTGTTAAACAAGGCAGAAGATCAAGTAGGCGGTACTATAAAAAATTAAAAAAGAAAAGTCATCTGTTTAGAATATAAATTAAATGAATTTTAAGTCTGATAAATTCTGCTAAAATAATTTAAATGATTATTTTTATACGAGTAAGTTTTCTACTTATAAATATTATAGTTCATATTACGAAAATTTAAAAATAAAATCTATTCTAATCCATGTTACGTGCGTATACGGCAAACGTTAATTGAGATCCCGTTTATATCATCTATAGAAATTTGTTTCTTTTTTCGTCTCTCCATTAATGTCGATAAATAGAAACAAGAGTTTTTTTTTTAAATAGAAATTCGGAAATATCGCGCCGTTATCGAATGGAATAATTGAATGTTTGCCATGTTTACATCTTCTTACACCGACAAATTTACGTTCATGACCTTAAGTTATTTATAGCCGAGATGTCATAACGTAGCAATTAAACTTTGAGAAATTCTGACTTTTAATTGAACAGAAACAGGAATGTTTTGGTTGTAAAGTTTACATCTTGTTTACTTTTTAATTTCTTTATTTAATGTTCAAAGCAACTTTTCACTCTAAACTTTATTCAACAAAATTGTATCAATGAAATTTATGAGTTACATTAAAATTTAATGTTATCCGTACTGGCTGTACGGGCTTTAGTTCTTTGTCAGTTTCGTTTAAGTTGGAAAAAAATAATAATAAAACGCAAACGGCGGCCTCTAGAAGGTTTTATATAACGTGACATGTAAATCATTGTTTCTCACAGCACACAGACCTACATAGCGTCATCACGGTGTAATGACAGCATGCACAGGATGCGTACATCAATTTGATTGTCGGCCGCCGCGGGTTCAATCCTAGTCGTTATTTTGTTAAATCGACGGCTTGATACGCGACAGTCCTCTGCTGTGCTTTAGTAAAGGTGAAATCTGACGGCAGAAATATTAAAAAAAAAAAACATTACAACGGACTTACTATACTCATGTAATACACATAAAATCTTTTTAATTGTATATTATTGTACTAAATATGTTTCAAACAACAACAAAATTTTAGAAATACATATAAAAAGTGTACACGAAATCCGATTATATTGAAAAAAAAAATTATGGCTTCTCAGAAAACTTCATCAAACGTCACTAACTTAAAATGCCGAAGACAAAGCCAATAGCGGCGATTAAGGCGCATTACAATGATAAGGCGACGAAAGAATCTCCCGATATAGAGTTACCGTCCCATCCCATTCAGGCTCTCCAATCCAGTTGAATAGGACCGCAGATGTGGCGTTTTTTACAACAATCTTTCCCACACTACTACTTTTTCTGATGCCTTTAATACCATTACAAACAACGTTGCTTTCCAATGTGATAATTTTAAAACAAATTTCGTCCTTCACACCACACAATAAGGTAGTTTAATGTTACATAATACAATAGCTATACGCAAAATCAGTTCGGCCGATACAGTTTTGTAAAGATTTTTTTGTCGCACACGTCTTTCTCCTATCGGATGCGACATAGGAAATTGAGCATTTTTTCATCGGGCGCGTTTAAAATGGAATTGTCTGAAGGAAGTCACACATGCGCGGTGTGATTGTTTGATTTAACATTGTTTCCTTTTTTAAATTAGTTTGTACTAGTCAAATGTGCGCCGGTCTCACCGATAAATACAATCCGTTTATTGAATCCAGCACATGAACACACAAATCTAATGTATATGTCTGCAGATTTTCTAATTGTATTATGTATAATAATTCTCAATGAAAAACATCACAGGCATTATAGATTTTAAAAATAAACTTTTATATTACTAGAATAAAATGTATTACTGTTTAATATTTGTCTGTATTTATTATAAAAAGTTATGGAGCTAAGTATCAAATAAAGCATTTGTAGACTTTTTCGTAATATGCAATAAGGATACTTAACTCGCATTTTTCTTAAAGTTCACATTTAAAATATTGTGTTTACTTTTTAAATAATTAGTCTAATTCTATTGCATAATAATTGTCTTCATATGTAATATAATGGAAACAATAAATCCCACATCTATCGTAGATATTTGTAACCAATGCTTGATAAAGTTTAAAAACTGTGTTTCAGATTCTTTTAATGATTTTAAGTTATACTGGCAACGCGTATTAGTCAAAAACAGTCATTTGAATTACTTAATTTAAACCTATATTGGCCCGTGTAACTTTCATGTAACGTTTCAATACATTAGCATTTTACATAAAAAAAGGCATAAATTTATAGGACTTAACAATATATATATATATATAT
>DWQX01005290.1:0-13279 GCA_018245475.1 Pharmacophagus antenor
TATATATATATATACATATATCAATAAAATCATTGTTCAGTTAGTGGTCACCTAAGTCTTGGAACCAGCTCAGGGGGATTATGACCCCCATGACCCCGCCGACCTATCTCCAATGATGCTGTTATGGCGGCAGAATGATATTGAGGGTGGTAGCTAGCCACGCGGGTTGGTTAAAACTGTATCGATATCCAAACCCACGCAAGACCGCCGATTAAACTAGAAACCTCGGCGGCAGTTACTTTAATCGTATTTCTAATAAATCGAGATAATAGGGGCTCGACTTACTTAGGCGGAAGCAGACCGGCAGCGAGATCTGTGGACAGAGAATAAATTAAATGCGGCTTACTATATGCTATAAATACTACGTATAGCCTGAAAACCGTACCTATAGTTGGGCCAAAATGGAGGTGGAATTTAGGAATTTATATCATTTGGAATATATATATTTGGAATTTATATCTAAATTATTTGCTTGCCATCCTCAGTTTTGACGTTTTACATATATTTTAGGTCAACGGCAACTTTATATATATATATCGATCCAGTGAAGCCGCTGGATGGGGGGGGGGTTAACACAGAACCGATCGTCGTGGTGAGGCCTATATCTAGCAGTGAGCCTTTATAGCCTGATAATGATTCTCATTGTGGTAGAACCCACCAGAGTTCTAGAGTCTGGTAAGCGCAGAACCTACGAGCTGAGATCATAGCGTAGAGGTTAGAAAACGCGGCTGTATTACGAGAGGAGGTGACGCGACTCCTCATAAAACGCTGAATACGACCACTGAAGGGGGTTTCAGTGGGTGACAATATCACGTAACCCCGACTTGACAAAAAAAAAGAAAGCGTTAGGTCGACCGCTCACCGCCTGCGACGGCAGCCGGAGCGCCTGCGGCGGCTGCGGCGCCGCGGCACGCGCACCTTGTACCGCCGGTCGCAGTATCTGCACCGCTTGAATCGGCCGCACCGCGACCGGCACACCCTGCCAACCGAAACGATTGATTTTTAAAAAGAAGAATGTTTGTTATTGTCGTAACAAACATTTATTTAGGTTATAAATACAAAATGAATAAATACATAGTACTTACAAAGGGAAACCTTATTCAGCCTCGTAATGCAAGACAGCCTAATCCTGTACTGCAGCACTCATTATCAATAAGGTATCCATCCACATACGCACACAACTCTTGGTCAACTCACTCCTAGACTGAATTATATGAAGTTATTCGCTTTGATATTTCTGTTTAATATTATTATTGTACCAAAGTTTCATTATTTCGTGATGTATACACACATATTTTGATATTTATAACCGTTTACATGTATTAAATATAAATACTGGTATACGCGTGGTTGGTAATGGAAATACAAGGGGATTCGGTAGCCTTTTTCATATTTGCGCACATTTAAACAAAAAAACACAAAACATAATTCACACAAATATTTAAAAGTATAAAAATACTAAAAAAAATGTTGTACGTTATAATTTATATAGTAACGAACGTACACGTGTTCGTGGTTGGTAGCAATGTTATTCACAGATAATCTACATGTATAAATCTTTCAGAAAGTCCGTGTATATAGAAAATTATTTTTTATCACATTTTTTATCCGCAAACGACTAATACTCGACCTCAATTGACACACGATGTTAAGTGACAAAGGTGTAGCATGTTTGAACAGAACACTAGCTGATAGGCGTTGTGGAGGATTGACGTGATTGCTGATACACGTTGGCGGGTTGGAAAAAACCCTACCATTATTCACGTGTACGATGCAAGGATCATCACCAACTTCCAATTATGTTAGAGGGATAAAGTTGACTCGATACAAGACGCCGTCGCAAGCAATGAATAATGATAGAGCACGATGAAACTATATCCCAGGCGTAACTTAATGACTTATGCTAAATAATCTTATCACATTTCCCTTTCCCATTTGAAATTAAAAAAAAAATATTCAACCTATTGTCCACAACCACAATAAAAAATATTTAACTTACGTTCTCTTCGTTCTCCTGTGAAAAGAAATTAAAAATATTTCGTTTATTAAAAAGTAACAAATAAAAAATAAACTTAGTAATAAAGAATACACACCGTCGCTTCCGGCCACATCGCGGCATAATTTATCTGAAACCATTATTGTTGTGATCAGATAAATTACTATGCACTATTATAAATTAAACATTTTGTGCGGCTGTATGGACTATTTGTATTTGCTTTTCTCATTTCTAACTTTTAGCGGTAATCTTGAAGACATTTTATCTAAGCGTACGAAAAAAAATATAGTGTATACGTGTAATGTATAACTGTTTTAAATTATTTCCAGTGTCAATTAAATAACTCGAAACCCTGAATACTTTTTAGTATTGAGTTATGACTATTTTAGGCATTATTTTACGACGGACTAACATGACTTCATGTCATTTTAGATTTAGATTGTTGACGTAATGTGCATTTTTTTAAATAATTACCATATTTAATATTAAAAAAAATATCTGTTCACTGGCATGATCTCATCTAAGAGATTTTCTTATCTGTGTCATTCTATATAAGCAGTAGTCTTACGAGTCATGCTTAATAAGCAATACCACGCATAACTACGTACATATTAAATTCCACTCTTACTGTTTTTGATTTTTCCTTTAACTTCCTATAAACATTTGTATTGTTTTTCCTGATTGCAAGTTTATTTTGAAATTAATAAATTGTTTAAATATTTACTTCCAAACATTAAGTCATCTGTCACAGAAAGAAGACGAAACATTTGCTAACGTTCTATTTATGAAAAAAAAAGAATACTTTTCTTAGAGTTACAATGATGGGGAAAGTAAATACTCTTTTGTTATCTATTATGTCGGATTTGACTTGGATTTTCAGAAATAAATCAATCTGATGCCGAGTATTAATTATTTCGTCCTAGATAATAAAACCTCAGCAATAAGATAATTTTATTTTAAAGAATATAGTGATGATATCCAAAGCATGTGCGACTAATACGCAGTGTAACTATCTCTTTCTTTCATAAATTATTCCTACCGAGAAATATAATATCTTTCATGTAGCAAAAATTACAGATACCAATTAATATCAAATGGACATGTTAGTTACTATTTTTTAAGTTTAAATTAGACAATGTAGTTCTAAAATGTAAAATGAAAAAAATTGTTTTCGAGGAAATGACGTTTAAAGCATAATGAACTTTGAGGCAAACCAAAAATAGAACCGTTAGATTTGGAATGCCCCTTTAAAATTTATTTGTGGTCTTACCTTAAAAAGTAGATATGTCTCAAATAAATGAGGAGGTCATTTTATAGACATTTAAAAAAATAGTTTTTCTTAGTTACATATTTCTCATGATTGACATATTTCGATTACTCTAGTTTTAAAAACAACAGAGAAAAAAAGAAAAAAAAAACAAAAAAGAAGCAAAACAACAGAGCAACGAAGAGCAGCAGAACTAACGAAGTATCTGTATAGCTCCTTTACGTAGCCAACGGATTGCTAATAGTGAAAATATAATGTATGTATTATCATTTGCATTTGTGAGGTGAATAAACATCATTATTATTAAAATTGTTAATAACTGAATCAAGGATTGGTAAATTGTCTTTGCACTTCAAAAGACATCCAGAGTTATATTAAAAAAATGCTCAAAAAGTGAACGTTATAAATAAACATTTTTTTATACGAATAAAAAAAATAAAACAAATGTAGACGCTTAATGAAATAAATATTTTATTATAATACAGTATTACAATTCTATACGAATTACAAAATTGTACGATCATTGGATTCGCTCCGATATAGAATTTTATAATAGCAGCAACACTGACAATTTAAAAAAAAAACTAAAGCAACAAAACGGACATTTTAGTAGATAGTAAATAATAAAAGTATTTAAACAGCGCTTATTCTAACGATTTAGTGTTAATATTTTATCCACTTTTTTTTAGAAAGAATCGATGACGTTGGCATGATCATCACTTGATATCAAGTGAAAATTAAAAAACTCCTTGTGAGCAAAGATTTGCTTTTGTTAGGAGTATCAAGTGAATGTCAGCCCTTTAAAATGTGGCACCAGTTAAAATATTTATATGACTACACTCATCATACTTTGAAGGCGTTAGAAATCTCGTTACTGCAGTAAATACAATAGGTTACAGCACTACTTCACTGAAACACAGTAATCCCTGCACACTATGCATGTCATAATCAGGCGCGTATGTTGTGTATAAACCCAGATACAATAGCTAAAAGAAGCTTGTGAGTGTTGTTAAAATATAGGTAGAATTGAGACACATCTCGTTGTCTCTTTTGTTCCAACACGCAAAAAAGAAAGTTATCTCTTTCCGACATTCAATATGAGCATGTATTAACCCTTTGCGGACGAAAGCGATCAACGAGCGAACAACAAACTATGAATTCAATGTGTAAGTTTAACAATTGAAACTTTTGACAACATTGACTGTAATAATATAAAGAAAATTGCTATGCTCCGGAGATCTGAATGAAGTTGGTAAGTCGATTACATGTAAAAATACAATGGCGGCCATTTGCCAAGACTCGACGGCAATTAATTTAAAGACGATATACAGCAGTGTTTCTCAACCTTTTTGTATGTCCCCTAAAAATTGTAATCGTAAAAATCTCGCGTGTTATTTTTTTAGGTAAAAGAAAAAATAGGTTTAGTTGCAAGGGGATAAACAAAATACATCAATGCAAGGTGTTGGATAGAATTTAAGATATATATAAGTGAAATTTTAAAGTTTTGGTAATAATAGGTAAATTATTGTTGTTACCTTAAATAAATTTTTAAAATTATTGCAGGCGCGAAGTGTATACTTAAAAAAAAATTTTGGAAGTGCTGCTCTCAAAATTAAAATAGCCCCTTTCAAAATTCGACACTCCCCCCTCCCTATCCTCTATGAGAATTGGGACTTAAGTTGAAAAACAGTGCTGTTGAGTGAATCGAAAGATTATAATTCATGTTAGACATTTACTGTTTAAAGTTAATTTTATATCCCTTCGTTTCGGGGTCTTGCTGTAGTTGAAAGTTCTCCGTTGATAAACCAAACGGTTTCAGTATCATATTCCCCAGGTCTTTTAGCTTGCCCAACATCTCTGTCTTCAATTTCTCGTTCTTCTCCTCTATGAGTGGCGGCAGACGGACGACCGCTGCCTGTGCCTCTTTGTGTGACGGATCCAGCTCTAGAATCTTCTTGAAGTCCGCTAAACATTCATCGAGCTTCTCTGTAGCTTCATACGATTGTGCCCTCCTGAAAGTGTAAAATAATATAAGGCTATTTAATTACTAAATAATAACACTATTTAAGATTATTTATGGAGAATGTACAGTACTGTTACAGGGTGGGATAAGTTTTTTTTTTGTAAAAAAAAATTATTTAACAAAAGAAAAGTTAATTACAAATATGATGTGTCCACCTCCAATTCAAAAAAACTCCGAACTGCTAAACGGATTTTTTTAATGCGCCTAGCTGTCATATTACATGACACAATAATCATTGGAAATGAGCAAACAAGTAAAGACAGCAAGGCATATTAATTTTACATTAGTTGCTATATGAGTTATATTGTACATCAAATAATATTAATACATAATTTCATCCATATTGATAGATTCTTAAATTTGTTGTGATGCTAAAATTTCAAATAAATTGCAAACATTTGTACTGTAATTAGGTCTAATTGAATAGTTCTTCTTTATCTTATTTTCTATCCCTTGAGCATATCTTGTTGTGAGGTTTACGAAGATGTAACTTCACAGTAAATGTGAGAAAAGAAGATAAAAAAACAGCTCACTGTCTCGGAGAGAATCACAATCACAACTAACTAACTATGCTAAGCTCAGATTAACAAAAAAATATTCTTAAATATTATGTACTGAATATATATAGATAGCAGATAATTACAGATTTACAAATTGTCCATCTTTTAATATATTATTTTACTTTGTTAGATAATACAGTACACTATTAAACAGCAAAGTAAAATAAGAAAGTAACATATTTCTAACTTACCTGTAATACGCTTTTAAGTACTTGTCATCCAATTCAATGGCCTTACTGCAATCTTTTATAGCTCTCTTGTATTTTAAAAGTTTCATTTTCGCGGCACTTCTATTACAATACAGTATGGACCTTTGTTGACTGAATTGCAGGGGACAAATCCTCAGACCTGAAGTCAGTTATTTGAAAACTGCTACAGTAAGCATGAGGTACACATAAACCTAGATAATAATTGTGAAAGCAATGAATACCTTCCTTATTATAGTGTGTTAATTTCATTCTATATTTATAAGATGTCACATAATGTCTACAACTGCCTTGTACAATATGAGGACACTAAATTGTCTTCTATAATGTTGAATTCATGTGGGTAAAAAGACAAAAATGAATCTAGTCTTTATATTGACTAGTAGTATAAAAGCGCCCTTTGATGCTGCCTGTTCTCACTTGTTTCTGAACTTTTGTAACAAACACTTGCTATCATATACTCTAAATTATATGATATTTTTTAGTTATTAAATCTTTTCTTTTTCCCAACCTTATTTTTAAATACAAAATAAAATGTTATGCAATAATCTTTGATATCAGACAATATAAACTTAACTTGAATTCCTTTCCTCTCCCTTTTTATCGAACGCCAAATGTATACTGGTATAGGTTTACTATCTAAGGTCATATTGTCATTTAATATCAGGTGAAATTGTGGCCAAGTGTTAAGCCATAACTGACAAAAACTAATATATAAGTTACCTTCTAGTCACATTCTGCAATAACCTTCATTAACAGAACTAAAATAATGATTGTCTACTTGAAAATTTTAAAAATGAGAAGTGGACGATGAAAAAGGGGGTTAGTCCAGGATAATATAAATATAATACATTCTATCCATAAAACTTGGGATCCCTCACTTCTATGTTTATTAACTTAAATCAATAATCTACCAACCAACCTTCAGTATATTTTTCTATACTCATCTCGTATTCCCCAAGTTTAAACACTTCATTTCCCGCAGTCTTTAGATCCTCGGCTTTAAGCCTTCTCTCTTCCTTCTGATCATTTGTGAGGTCCATTTCAGCATCTTTAAGAGACACTTCATCTATAGAGTCCGTATCACTACCTTCGCTGTCACTTCCAACTTTTTCACTATAAGCATTGTATGTTTTGTCTTCTTTATCCAACTCATTGTCTATATTCGGAATGTCTGAAAGTAACATGTAGAAAAATCTTAATTACCTGTGCTTGGTTGTTTCAAAATGATTATTAATGATTAATAGACCAATAAAAAAAAACCTGTATTAACTGTTTTACACTTTTTTATATTTGGTTGTATTATGAATCATAATTACAATTTTGCCTGTATTGAAAATAAACATTTGTATATCTCTGAACATCACATCATTAATAAAAATGTCTATATTTTGATTCATTTTCATAGCATTTTCTATCATGTAGCACATGTGGATGAAAACCTGACTCGGGCTTTTTCAAACATTGCATGGAATATCAACAAAATAGACGAATGCATGTTTTAATTACATAACCATTTAATTGTACATTCATTCTAACCCTATATCAATTTCCACATTAAATAAAGCCGTGTGTCAAAGTGTTGTGGAAAAGTATATGCGACTTTATTACTTTAATAAGAAACTATAAAATTACTGTTATAATATATTATTAAATAGAAATTACTTAAGGAAATCAATGCTGTGCAATAGTTGAGATATTTTGCAGTATACGTTAATTATTGGGCGCGGTCACCATATTCTAGAAGGGCCTCAAAAGGATTGGCTAACCTGATCTCTGACCATCGCCAGATGAGAACTCGTTGTTTAAGCTAGACCCTGGATTTATAACAAACTCTGGCGCTGAATCTTCTGTATTCAAAGAATATTCTAAATCTTTCGTTAAGTCTTCTATTACCTCTTCGTTTGAGATTTTATTAGTACTTTGGAGTCGATCGGACATTGTACCCAAAATGTAATAAAGCGCAGCGTTATAACAAATATTTTATATTGTTTTATAAAATAATAACGCGTATCACGTTTTCCAATTCGTACAGAACTGTCAAGAAAAATTGTTGTGATATGAACTTTTAATGGGTTAATGAAAAAGTGACAATAACATATCATTTCACTACTACAGAATAAAAAAATATAGACATAATAAATGTACATAACATATTCAATATAAAAGTATTTTTTAGAAGTAATACATTTCTATATTTGAAGATTATCGTCGATTTTTAAAATTCTTTAAGAGGTAATGAAAAATTATTATTATTAATAAAAGTGATTTTTTTTTCTTTCGTTTGGCTTTTAATACTTTTAAAACGTGCGATTTACTTTAAACGAAATATATTTCATATCAACAACTTAAACTAGAAATAAAAAGTAGCATGAACGTAACGGCAATTTAGAAATGACAATTTGATGAACATGTGATATATTTTATATGATAATAATGTCAAAATTTCTATATAAATTATTTCATTACACGCATGAATGCTAGGACGAAATTGTTATTTATAAGGTTTCTATACACAATTGAAGCAGAAAATCCATTAACAGCGCAAAACTTAAAATGTTACCGTTTTAGGAATTCATTTTAATTTCTATTAGAATGATCAGTAGTTTTAAAATAAGAATTGATAATCTTACAGATAAACGTAAGCACGTAGAAAGGAATGTAAATCTTAGAAATAAAGGGTTCATTCTTATTTCAGATATAATCTAGACGAATTCACTGGTATACTCACGTAAAGTGACCATCAACATAGTTTTATACGACGCCGTGATACGTGAATAATTTACATCATAGTACTGACTTTTAATTTTAAGTTTTATAGTTAAATATCATAAATAATGTTCATTAAAAATTGTCTCCGGAATTTCTCTAATCCAAGAATTAATTTTTTATTAAAAAATAATGGCATATCATCCAAATTCGTGAACTACAAACATGTTGCATCCTTGTCAACGACGAACCTCGCTCTCTCGAAAGATAAGTAAGTAAATCATTGAACCATCTGTAACATAACCTTACACTTTAAAAGAACAACAATTATAATATTTTTTTCTTAGCAACAACAAAAACTTTTTGTTTAATTTATTAATGATAATAAATTAATAAACAAATGTCAATTGAATTTGAAAAAATAATAAATACTTATTATCTTTAATTGTTATCTGTAGAAATAAGTGATTACTGTGATAATATTAAAAATTGTAAGTGGTAGTAAAATATTATTTTACCAACATTTTTAATTTATCAATTTTACTATTTTGTTGATATTTGTTTGTTATAATAATTTTCTAGGATATGATAAAAATACATAGTATTCATTATTATTAACCAAATATTTAGACTCTCCTTGAGGAGTTTTTATCACTGTACTATAAAAAGCATTTTACCAATTAAATTATAAAGTATGTGAAACACACACACATAATATATATCACATATAAAATTAATGTGGAGGCATCTTGTTTGATTTAAAAATTAGTGCATAAAATTATGTCATAAAGATAAAACATTCTACTCTGCTATATCTCCTTGTTAGTAGATAAAAGTGGGTAGAAAAATTTGTTGTTACCTTAGACATACATTTACCTGATTACTAAATACAATAAATATAATAGAAATAACCTTGTTTTAAGAACACAATATAGCATTATTAATGTAAGAACATCATTAAAACAATAAAAAAATTATCCTTTATTCTCTATGGCTATTTATAGTGTTCGTACCTTTGAAAATGTTTATAATTATACAAGTTTATATAGACACTATATGTCCAGTCTATATGCTAAATTAATTATTCTTGTAGAAATATCTTATTAACATCACCCCGTCACCCAGATCTGGATGACAAGTTTGCTTCCTGGGGACCACCCTGTCATTCAAATATGGGTGACATTATAATTATTTAAGTTAATAGGTTTTTCAGTTGGAATTTTGAAATACATTTTATGGATTTAATACTATCATAAATATAGAATGTACAACAGAAAAATAATAAAAATAGGCACATAATTTTATAATATATACCGAAAATCACTACTTATCACTTTTACTTATACTTCTACACTGTCCATTGAACATTTTGAGAATAAAAGAGTCTTATCTCGAGAAAAGTATTCTCCTCAAATAAATCAAAAAAATCAGGAATAACTGCATTGAGATCCCAAGTAGTTCTCTAGCCAAAAAACTTATCACAATCCACACTTATTATTTATATTAATATGTAAAAGATAATTTTGTATTTAATTATTTTTGATATATAAAAGATAATTTAATCTTCATTATTTTTGTTGTATAAAAGTAATTAATATCATGATGTAACAATAATACTTTGGGTGCATTATTTACATTCCTACTCAACGCTTGTTTACGTTACGGTGCTCCGACAGTAGGATTTGAGCCTTGCCAGAAACTCTACAAATCTTGCTAAGCAATGAATGTGTTACTATATATATTTTTTGTCTTATTGTTTACGATCTTGATATTAATTCGATTAGAGGTTAAACGACAATGAAGGAGAAGATAATGAACTGTCCTTTCCCAGAATAGTCTGGTTGTCATGATATCACTCTGGCCGCGCATTTTTAGTAAAAGAGTGGCAGCTAGCTAGATTCCCACTACAAAAACTCTGTCACATTCATGTCTGACTCCGAAAATGAATGAAGCATTTCCTAGCTGGTCGATATGAACCGTTTATTGCTAACGTAACCTTATGTTGATATATAAAAAGTTTTTTTTACGAGATTTTCCACCTTTATGATAATGCAGTTTATTATATGCCACTGTTAGTTTGCAGTACTCCATGATTGAATAAAACATAAAATAAATTTACCCACATCTGCCTCTAACCGCTTAGATCACGCCTGAACTGCAATGCCAACGCGTTTCGACACTCCACATGGCGTCTTCAACATTTTCGACTGCCTCCGTGGCGCAGTGGTTTAGCCGCTTGCCTCGTCACGCGGTGTCGGGTTCGAATCTTGGGCCCCAGGCGTAGCGGAGTCTGGATGGTGGTGGGGTTTTGTAAACCCGCTTGGCTAGCTACCAACCGCAGTGTCAATCTACCGCCATAACAGTACTGCTGTGTTCCCATAGTGATATATGTGAGAGCCAGATGTGTTTTGAACGATCACGCTTCGCCATCTACGGCCTCATTCTCACTTATCATTACCGATTAAAAAAAATCGACTTTATCAATGCTTATTTATTATCGTTTGTTGACCTCCGTTTTACCTGATGATAAATGAAAGATTTCTTCGTTCCAGCGTTTTCCCGGCTTAGTGCCACTGTCCGCTTTCTTACTTAATCTCATCCACTTTTCTCGATTGTCGGCATCCACCGGTATAAGATTGTTGTTGTTGTTGTTGTTGTTGTTCTCCGAGATGTCGGTCTTTACGACATCCGGCGAGCGTTTTTCGAGCCTGCCGCGTGCACTAGGGCCTTTGACAAGGAGGTCGAAGCACCTATTACCTATATAATCTGTAGGCCGGCGCTTTACATGGGCGTCGCTTACCGCCGAAGAAGACCTGATGTCAAATGACATTTCTAAAAATTTTCTTGATATATAGGTAGTAACGCCACCGCAGTAACATTTTTGAGATTTTAAGTGCCGCCAATCAACACATAAAATTGTACTTACTGACTTTATAATTATAGTTTTTGCTATTCGATCGAAAATGAACCCATTTTAGATCCAATCGCAAAAGCTATAATAAAAATAGGTTAGGTTATATTAGTAAAAATTAAATCCGTAGCTACGGGGGCGTCAAAACGCAAGTACCCTTTTCTTGGTTTCGTTGATATGGTAAAATTGCTTTCATCGAACTGTCGTCCAGGGTGAAGGTGACGTTCGTGCTGAACGACGGCAAGCGGCTGCAGGCAGAGGCGAGCGTCGGCGACTCGCTGCTGGACGTGGTGGTGAACAGCGACCTGAACATAGACGGCTTCGGCGCCTGCGAGGGCACCGTAACGTGCTCCACTTGCCACGTGATACTGAAGCCGGAGGACTACGCGAGGTGAGTCACTTGCGGGTACGCGCAAGTGTGACGTCATGTGCTATAGCAACTGGGGGAAACCCCTGTCGGCAGATCAATTGAAAAAAATCGAAATCTTTATTCGAATTAAAAAAATTTAAACCCTCTAACGGTTCGGACGGATTTTTAAGTTTAACCCATTGCACTTCCTAGACGCCGCTGTTGCGCCATATGCTTTTATTGCAGTTGGAAAACCAGAAGAGTTTGCGTTCAATGAATTTAGTTAAAAACCCAAAAATTAGTGATCTGTTTTACAATACAAGTTCAATTTTGTATTCAGATGCTCTAACGAAAAAATGTCACAGAGTTACTGCATTCCCGGGTAAAAAAAAACACTCGGAGTGCATTTAATTCCTGCTAGGTTCGAGCTATTTTTTTTTTCTGTACGGATTGATTCATGTAAATGATCAACACATCGGTTGTAAATATAACAACAATAAGTGAGTGTAATGATAAAGTTATAATCCAAAACAAGGCCGCCAAATACGCGACATTGGACTTGAATGAATGAATGACCATTCCGTTCATATGGCGGCATTGGTCCGCTAAGTTTTTGCACTTCGGCGCGATATCGGTTCAAGTCGTCAACGGGGAGGGGGGGGGGGTTGGTAATAGGCGCGTCGGTCGCCGCGGCGCGCGGACCTGCGACCGACGCGGTACCCGTGCATTTGATGACGTTTCGTGGCGCTTAAAAAGCGATCGTTCCAAATAAATAAAATAAAAATATCCATCGCTTATTACTTATTATATTTGACTGTCATTTATCGACTTACATAGTTCAGAAACCCGTCGAACAGAGCTATATATGTATTTGTGTATATATATAATTATTAACACCTACGTATTACACCACTTTCATAATTGACACTACATGTATTCTGCATAAGGTTGAAATTACAATCGCTATCTAAAAGATTATTTTTCATGTTATCGCAAAAATGACACTGAATAAATTTATGTTTTAAATAATTTGGTGATGGATGGATGGTAGTGGTGAAAAAAGGCTGATAAATTATTATTTTTTTCACTACTTTCATAATTATGCGCATATATATATCGATGATTTTCTAAAGACGTATCTCTACGTCTTAGTTATACTATGAAACTTTTCATGACCTATATACACTGCCGGCCAAAAGTTTGAGACCACCTTGAAAAAATTACAATATTGAATAAAACTCCAAAAGTTAGTACTCTA
>DWQX01005291.1:0-13274 GCA_018245475.1 Pharmacophagus antenor
ATATATAATAATTATGAAACAGTTTTGACGCACAAACAATATGCTTTTATAAATATATTGTAAAGCTACAGTGAATATATTTATATTCTTAAACATTTTACATAAAAACATCTTGAACTTAAACCGTAATTGCATCTCCCTGATAGCTCTTTTTTGTAATACAAATACAGCCTCTATTTCAGACGTTTTTCCCAGAGCAAAATTCCAAAGAATATTATGCTAAGAAAATAACTGAAATGAACAGTACTAGTAGTTTTTACATCCATTACTTTGCTAACATACACGTACAGCACACCCCAGTTTATTGTGAGAACTGATATATAGGTACACCATATTAATTTAGCATGTATAGTTATACCAGTGCAATGTTTTGCCAGTCCTAAACATTCTGATGTTATATTAACAAGGAAAATAACGAATTAGAAGCTATAAGGAACGCTGATATGAGTAAATTTTATTAAGGAGAATATAACAAGTAGCAAATTAGGTATAAATATTTCTCTTCATTTATTTGAACGTTACGCCTATATCAATTTACAACATAATATACTCCCTAACGACGATTTGGATTTTCATGCAAATAAAGGTGATAATTATTGTTCAACGAATATGCTATTAGCATACTGTAATAGAAGCGGCATATTTAAATAATAATGTAGGATACGGCGTACTGATTGCGTAAATAACACATTCATTTTATCTCACAACTTAGTGACCAAACAGTGACCAATATGGCGCCAAGCTGCATCATTACGAAACGGAAATACGATTTCATGGGGTAAGACATGTACCAAGCATTTTATAATATATCTCCCCAGTGGCCAGCTTGTAGGACGAGCCTGGATACTGAAATACACACGTATTTATTTAAAAACCATCATTCTATGGTGTAAATGTTCACTTTTTTATCTTCGTGATGGTTAACTCTGCATCGATTAAAATTTATTATTTTTAATGTACATTATTGCTTAAATAGAGTGTTAGGTACTTTAGCTTAAATGAGGCTCCACTACTGTATGTACACATACACTGTACGTATACTGTACGTACGTACTGTATGTATACATATAACTCAGGTATCAAATGTAATTAACAAAGTATAAAATTATTCGTAAATTTCAGTGTTCTGTTGTTGACTATTTCCTCATATTATTTATTGTACATACTGTCAATGTTTTTTTTCTCGTTTATTGCATATATAGACTTCTATTGCTTTTTATTTTAATTTCTTTTCACTGTTCGTGTGCACCCTACCGTTTTTATTTACTTGCTAAATTTCTACCCAAAGGTTGTCTGGTAGAGATCGCCGCTTAGCGATAAGACCGCATTTTGTGAAGATCCAGATGTCTTTTAAAAAAAACCTTAATCTGAAATAATGATACCGTGATAAATTTAAATATATTCAGCTAAAACGAAGTTAATAATAACATAAAATGTTTTTATATTTTTTTAGGTTTTTGGAAATAATACCCAATTTTATTGGATTTATTTTGTAATTTGAACACTATTAAAAATGCTCACTATTATAACGGCTATGCGCGGAGTCCCAATTGTTTTAACGGTACAATTATACATACACATTACATGAACACAATTGTTATACCTGTATTAACCTACACAATCGCAAGCGCAGACAACGTATCGCGGCCAACGCGGCGCATGCGCAAGGTGGACCCCGCTTCCTGTGCTCTCCCCACTCCGCACTAGCAGAATCACATTTTGTTTACCAATTGCCGCGATTGACGAGATAGTCGGTCGGTCGCCCATACCGACTTCACTCGTTCGCGTTCGTTGATTATTCACTAGTCTGTCGCGACAAATGCGACATCAATTACCGCGTTATGACCCTGTGACGTGATAGCATGAGTAAAGCCGAAACTTCGGCGGAAGCCGCCTTGCCTAACGTGTCGGTCCACGTGGATCAGTACAATGAGCCAGACGAAGAGACTTCTAAATTGCTCGAATCGCAGTCACTAACACCGACTGCGACGCCATCTGGACAAATACGAAAAGTTAAGAGCTTCACCGATACACACAGAATCCGAGATGTGAGTGCAGCTTCTGGGGCAGCATCAGCACGATGCCTGCGTCCCTGCGAACAGGTTACTCCATATCCCGAAGGTTCTGAAAATGGAACTAATCAATATGAAGCACCATCCGTTCGCTCACTTGCATCCATTGGCATGGGATGCACAGATGGCCGTAAAATGGTTATCAGAAGAGTACCGACGTCTCCCACAGAGTTGTTTCATTTAGTACGTCCTCCTACGTGAGTAGTAATGCGGATCTTTCATATTACATGTTGCTTTATTATTCAATTGTCTTAACAGCCACCTATTTTGTCGCAGATTCAAGTTATATTCTAACATGAATAAAACACGTGCTATAACCGTCTTAGTTATTTTTATCGAACCGACCAAAATGAGTAATGATTTCTAATTCCACACCTATATCATAAATCAGCTCGATTATTTGATAAAGCACAAAATACAGTAACATAACCTACAATTTTCAATGTATTTTATCTGTATTATTAACAGCGCTAAAAATTGTTATCTAGTTATGAACAAAAATACAAATAGCGAAAATACAATAATACATACTAAAAAACTTGTAAGATTTAATTGAATAAAATAGGTTATAAACATTATCAAACGAGAAAATTGATTTTGAGGCTTGTCATCAGCGCACATATTTATAAACAAAACTGTAATGACATTTTATGAACGTTAAGTTTTAAATAGATACAAAACTGACATCTTTTGTATTAGAATTTTTAAAAAATTTAAAATGATGAAGTATAAACATACAAATAACCTATACAATAGTAGGTTCATTTAATATATCTTTGTACCAACCTTGAACAAATTTACCTGCTTATGTTGTATCTATCACTTCGCTTATAATACACTTCAAAATTGTACTATATACCTTTACGATGTTTAATTACTAGAGTTATTTAAATTTGTTTAAACGTAATAAACAGGAATGAGGTTGAAATTTTTATAACATTTTCAGTTGGAACGCTTAATATATTTCATGATTAAATAAAAAGTATTTATTAGACATCTAATATAGCATACTATCACTGGCGGTACCGCCATAAAAGCCGAAAAGCCCAATTTATTCTATTTTAACAATAATGTACAATAAAATTCATATAATTGGTACAAAGCATTGACACTACGGTGAAGTAAAAATGAGAAAAATGACATCCTATCATTATATTTTATTACATATGTATTTGTGTATATTTGTTGGGATTTTAATCAGCAGCTATTTATTTCACTCTGTTATCTCCCTTAAAATTAATAAATAAATTAAGTATTCGGGCTCGCCTCATAGGCAAGCCATACTATTAGAAAAATAATGAAACGTAGCTATTAATTATTATTCATCGAAAGCGATTCATTAACTTTATCAAGGCTGTTTATAAAAATATGAAAATAATACTACTCGTAGGAACTGTCCTCATGCGTAATAAAGGATAAGCCATTTTGCGCGCGGGACCGCCAGGATATTCATAACATGAGTATTTATCCAGAGCGGGAATCGAACCCCCCACCTCTGGTGTAAAAGGCAGCGTTCCTACTATTACACCAACGAGCCAAGTCATATTTGCTCTACTACTGTATTTTTTTATTGTTTATGGTCTAACATCGACCTCGATTTCACCTGATGTTAAGTAACAATGAGATAGATGTTGAAACGTTTTCGCCCAGAATACATACTGGCTCTCGAATGACTGCCAGAACTAGTTTTGGTGGCAGATTAACATTGTAAGTTGTAGCTAGAAAGGGGGGTGGTTTACCCTACAAACATCCAGACTACTACCTGTGGCTCTGAAACCGGTCCCCAGGACATTTCTGTGTTAAAAGGCATGCGGTAAACCACCATGCCTCGGAGGCAGACAATTAAAAAATTAAAAAAAATAAATTTATACTATAATCTATATACAAAATAAAATTGTAACTTAGCCGAATCTGTGCATTGAATATTATTTGAAAAATTTAACTGTAATTTAACTGAAACACTTTCTTAAGGATATAGAAGCGGAAACAAATGATTGTGTTTTTTTTTGTCTTTCTGTGCCTTTGACCGCGAATCACCCAAAACTACTGAACAGATTTTCATTAAACTTAGCGCGTAAGTCACTTATTTCAACGTATAATATTTAGGGTACTTTTTATTCCGGAATAATAAAGGTATGGAAGAATGGATAAAAATATTTGCCTCATGCTTAATTATATCCAGAGTAGTAAAATATCAAAAAGTCTGTCTATAGAATCAATTTGGGTTACTTCTTGTCCTAGAAAAATAAAATATTCCCATGAAATTGTGTACTCTGTTTAGTCTAACTAATTAACACTAGTTGGCGCTATAGAAAAACTTTTATGTTAAGATTTTATAAACGTAATTTAATAAGAAATTTCTGAGAAATTAGGAATATTACCAAATTTAGTAAGTAAATGAAAATATCTTAAGAATATTATTACTCATCAGAATTTTAAATTTTGTTACTCGTGAACAAAACTATCCATGCTCACAGTTATGCACTCAAAATGTCGAGAATCACTTTAATAGTTAAATTAAAAGCCCTAACTTTTATTTTCATTCTTTAAACTATAATGATTGTTGTAAATCTAAATAACAATGTCGAGCTCATATAAGTATACTGAGTATTCAAACTGCTCTAATCTTTAATGGACGACAAGCAGGGAATAAGATATTCAATACGTTACGATTGTTTTTAGCTACACGTTATTTTAAAGGATTAGTTATTAAGACAACTTTTTTTGGTTCTTTTTTGATATATTATATAGCTGGTTTAATTTTCATCTCAATATTTTTGGCAATAATATTAGTGTTTTTTTCAAACTGTAAGCGTTTATACAAGATGTTTATTTGTAAATATTGATAAAAATGTTAATCTGTCACCACTTATTTGACTTTTAATAAGCTTTCATAGGTAACTTTAATGATAGCTGTTAAATGCTTGATGACGTAATTAAAAATAATATTTAGACGTTAAATATAGAAAGGACAAAAGGGGTAGATGATTATTACTAAAATTTAATATAAAATTAGATTGCTATTAGATTGATAAACATCTTATAAAGTACTAAATACCAATAAATATAATAAATTAGAGTACGTAAACACAACTATTACGCTATTTAATATACTTTCTTATAAGGACGCAGGTATTATGGTTTATTTGCATAATATTTAAAATCCTTCATCCTCTTATATAACGTTTTCAGATTTCTCGTTACACACCACATTTCGCCTTAACCTGATAAGATTATTAATGCGGTTAGTTCAATAAATAAAAATAATAAAAATTAAATTAAACTACAGAAAAATACAAAGAAACTATGAAATACTGGAAACATACAAAAAAGTGGGCATAGAATTTGCGCTTGAATATTCTGTTCAAAAATGTCTATGAACTTTTGAAATTTGCTATAAAGTAAAAAAAAGTATGTAATATATAATATATAAAATATCTTGTCAACTTATATACAGTTTTAAATTTAAATTTTTAGATACAAGATTTATTAAAATTTTCAATTATTTTTTTTTTCATCGTAAAAATTAATTAATGTTAAAAATTATAGAATATATCACGTGTTGGCTTTTCATAAACCTACACAATACACTCCCAAATTATCTGTCGTTACCCATATTTTGAAAATTAGATATTAATAGGCTGTCCTTGCTCGGCTACCTCGCGATGACGTATCGGCACAAAAATTTTATAATTTATGAATCGTTTCAGGAACCGCCATAAAACTGAAGTGCCGAACCACATTGGGCTATCACATTATAGTCAGTTAAAAAAAAGATAGTTACCACTTTTACAATTTAACTCTGTCCAATAATTAAAAAAAGATACTCAGTTTTAAAGAAGTATACAAGAACCTTTACATTTTATAAGTAATACACTAAGTTTATTAGTTGTTAAAATATAACACATAAATAACTCGTTAACTACGGTTAACACGAACATTATTAATAGGTATGTACCTCTTGTTACGAACGTAGCATACTAGTGTAAACTAAGGCTGAGGTTAAATTATAACAACAGCTCTACCGATTTTTCCTATAGTAACATTTTAATTGATATTACATTCTTGCTATTTATACGAATAACAATCTAAAAAAAGTATATAAGATACTTATAAAGAAGGATATTTATTTTTTTAATAGAGTATTGAAATAATTACATCTAAGGCACAATAACATAAACACACTCCAATTTTTAACGTCAAACTATACCTATACTGGGGACACAATGGAGATCGTATTTATGTAAACATACCGCAATGGGGTTAACACTTTTATATTACAAATTGTAAAGTTTTATTTAGTAAAATTAACAAATTCTTATTTTAATATTTTAACACGATTAACTTTCTTTAAAATTTTACAATGACTAATAATAGTACATTCTATCTGAATTTTTGCCCAAGAATAGTTTAATTATGTATATTCAAGTTGGTTTTTTAAATTCATAATAAACGTGAAATTATGATACTTGCGTTATCGGTGAAATTTGCCTTTATTTTCTTCTCTAAAATGCAGTAGAATTTACATGTATCTAATTTGAAGCAATAAACCAATCACTTAACAGTCTTTAAATTCTAGCTTAATGTGAATTTTCGCCATCTTGACCTTCACTCTGGGAGCCGATAAAGTGTTGCATGTCGTTATCTCCTCTCACATATCTTCCAACAGATACACATTTGATCGCGCGCCACTTCTTATCTGTCTATTTGATAATGATTTTAAAATACGTTTACACACTTATTAGTTGACAGGTGAAGATTAGAGGCGGTATTAAGGTATCCAAAAATTTGAGTGACTACATATGTGCTAGTGCACTTGTTATCACCGAAGAAACCACAATAAACAGTAAAATCTATTTGTAGACATCGTATCATGTCATTTTATATTATACTTCTTCCATCGATTACTTCTTACTTTGTTAATTTATATACATACTTGTATTTCTCCCATAAATACAAATTACCTAGTCCAGCCAGTTCTGTTACAAATGAAAATGCATTTTTTTTATGAAATAATATAATATTACTAAAATGTATAACTACATATTTATTAAAGTCTCAGCAAAAAAGAAAAAAATATTTTCAATTCGATATGGACACCTTTAACTTTTATACAGCCTTTTAATGTTTCTGGCCACGAATCTATGGATTTACACACTATTTCCAAGAGAAATTTTGCTACTGCTTGCTCCAAAGATTTTTTAAGAGACAATGTCTCCTCGTCGTTTAGAGCAGGCCATGTAGACTGATACTGACCATAATTTTAGTGAATAGAGTTGAGGTCTGGGCTAGATGAGGGCCAGTCTTCAGATCTTATAAAGTCCGGAATGTTGGTTTCAAGTCAGGCTTGGCTAGTTCGTGCCTTGTGACCAGGTGCAGAGTCCTGCTGGAAAGTCCGCGTTATATTTTTAAAAAGTGTATTGCTAAAAGGTTTCACAACACGATCCAAGACTGTATCTTGATACACTTTGGCTGAATTTTTTAGTCCTTTTCCACAAAAATGTAGTTTTGTGACATCTTGATAAGACACGCTCCGCCAAACCAACATTGACGCAGAATGATGTCTACGTTGTACCTCCGACCACTTGAATAGCTTTTTTAGAACTGTGACCATACACTTTATCGTTTTGCTAATTGTAGTGTTCTTCTATCGTAAAATTTTTTTCATCGGTAAAGAGGACATTTCTGTGCCTTTCAGCAGCGTATCGCGACAAAAGGCGTCTTGATCGCTCCAATCTCTTTAATGGTCAAGATTGATTTAGTGCATGTCCTGTATATCGACGATAAATACCGAGCTTCAGGTCTTGTTTTATAATACGCGATAGAGTCCCAGCAGGAATCTTAATTTCTCGAGATAAGTTTTATTGCTTCCTATGGTGATTTCATCAAATTCCAGCTTTAACAGCATTAACAACGTTTGTAGTTCTAATAGCACACAGCTGCCTCGATCTTTCTTGGTCTTCGACAGTAGGTGTTGTTTTACCTATTGATAGTACAATATACAAAAATACGGCTGATGCTTTTGAAGTGTCAAGATTATGACCGACGGTACCATACCTACTTTGTCCAAGGCGGTCATTGCAAACGTATTTTCTTTAACACACCATTACATATTGTAATTTGATAATGAGCACGGAAAAATATGTGAAATGGCACGAAATCGAAAAATGTTTTTAAAATAATAAACGTGTTCCAAATTCAAAATAATTAAAAAGTTGAAAAAAATAAGTTTTTATGTAACACTATTTATGATCAGACTAGTTATATATTAAGCCAGGTAATCATCAACCATACTTAAAACTTTTATGCTTAAAGACTTCCGTTTTATCTTGAAGAGGACAACACATCTTTTATCTAAACAACTTTTGGTCATCTCAAAACCTATTTTATTCGCAGGCATAAGAATTTTACGTTGATATTATTACATTGTGCGTTTTTTTATCATTCGGAATGTATGGCTAGAGACACTATTCCATAATTTTAATCGTTTCTACTAATATGGTGAAGTAGACATAAATTTCCTTTCAAAATTCGCTATCAGAGTTTAAAAAAGGATTTTTTTAACAATATTATCGATTAATCGGACATATTTTGTAATTTGATTTATCGCGTAAATATTCACTAAGTACAGACTGAGTCTATCTCGCGACCACGGCCTATGCAACTCGCGCTGAAATGTCGAGGAATATTAGATATCGTACCTAGTGAATATTTACGCGATATAAACCCGAAAAAGTTTAAATTGTATAAAGATCGCGGAAGTTTAAAATAGTAATCGGAAATGTAATTATATAGGCAATTTACTTACACTGGAATGTAACCGTAGTCATGGCATACTACAACTAACAATATTTTAAAATTATTATTCTATTCTACGAAGACTACGGTCTTACTCCCCAGGACGTTTACCTTTTATTACATAAAAATCTATTTAAAAAATGTTTTAAGAAGATGATTAATAGATTTGTTCTGCGATTTTATTCGCTAACAGATGGATGATCACGGAACTGAATAATGTAAAGGATCAATATCAAATGAATTAATTACTCGAGGGTTAAAAAACTTAATAGATGAAAGTTTAATTATTAAAACGGATCCAAAATTTAATATTAATAAAATAATATCTTTCAGGCATTATTATAATAAAATTATATTAACATATGATAATAATATTTTATAATACCAACAAGTCTTGAGAGCACAGCAGTAATTATTTTGTTTTAGCTTTTATCTTTCAGCTGAGACGTCATTTCTCAGTATTCTTCCGAACATTAACACATATGAATATTAAAGATATTATGTTATCAGCGACCAATATTAAACCATAAGACCATTATATAAAAGATAACGACATTTCAACTGAACCATTTTTTAAAGTATTGGATATACAAGTATTGCACATTGAAAACTTGGTTTAACAAAAATATATCTTTGCTTAGCTAAAAGTATGAAAAAATTGAGAAATTAATACCCAATAAACGTACAGGACCATAATATTAGTGTTTGTTATCATTTTATATTTATAAATTTTTATTTTATATTGCTGCTGCTCGGTTCGGTGAAGATTGCACTGTTGGTTTTTTTACGTCTATTACAGCTACATCGAAACTTGCCCACGGATACGGTGATCCGTGAGCTCTCTCTATTTTATATTTAAGTCTTTTATGTAATAAATCATAACTATTTAATTAAGTGATATATTACAATGTTTTAACCGTAACTTAAGATTATGTTACTAAAATTATGATAAACAATAAAGAAGCAATTTACATCTACTATACTGTGTACAGTTATAAAATCTAAATTTAAAATGCTAAGTAGATTTTTCATAAGAGATGATAAAATGATTAAATTTTTATTTGCTTTCTGGATTCCTAGTATATAAAATACACAAAGTGTAATTATTACAGTATTAAAATTAAGATTATTTAAAACTGTTTATAGCGTATTATGTAATGATAAGTCTATTTATTGTAGAAATATAAACCTTAGGCATTACTATAAATCTGTAGAGTATAAACAAAATACTTTAACTCCGTAGTAATAAAGAATAATCGTGCGTTAGTAATATTATACTAATAGAGGCCAATGTAAAATTAAAAACACAAGTATTCATTATTTATTTAAAAGTTTTAATGCATATTAATTTATTCTTAACATTTTTCGGATGATGGTTGGGAAATAGCCTCCCAAGCTTTTCACCGTTGTGCATATGTATGCACATGTGTGTATAAATCAACTAACTTTAATCAAAACTCTGGAGCAAAGCATTTTTTTATATTATAAAAACATTCGATGTCGTCAGAAATTCCAACTATTCAACTTATACATTTAATCTACTTTATAATAGCTCTTGTTCATAACTTGTTCATAGCTGGTCAACCAGCGTTGTCCGCAAAGGTTTAAGACATTTCTAGGTTTTAATTTTGCATTGCAGATTGGTTACTAGAATTTAAGAGCTGATTTTTTTAGTGAATCATAAACAGATGCAATTTTCACTCACAGGCCACCCGATGAAGACACAGGATCTCACGAGAGCGATTGCGACGAAGAGGAGGAAGACGACGAGACGGTGCATCTTAAACCCCGCCGACCTTTCTGGGCTAATAAGATTCAATTTGTGCTCGCCTGCGTCGGATACTCGGTTGGTCTCGGAAATGTATGGCGCTTCCCGTATCTTTGCTACAAAAGTGGTGGTGGTAAGATAAATGAATAATACTAGAACAAAATATTATTTGTGTAACTTTTTAATAGCATCAGAAATATATATATATATATATATATGCATGAAAATAAACACAAACCTGCCCAAAGTAAAATTTAATCACGTTAAAACTTATTACAATTTAAGAATTTAGGAACAGTAAAGTTCAATGTTCATTTTATTTCAGTCAATTGTTAGCATAACCGCGGATATTATTCGATCTCTTTCGATAGAGAAAAATTTGATGGTGGCTTTAATGAAACTGCAGTTTTAATGTAAGTAAGCAACAGCTTACGTCCTTTATTATTAATTAAAATATTATTATATAATTTATTTAAGCAACCACACCTTCAATTTTCAGATAGTGTCGTGACAAATAAATTTACGATAATTAAGGCGTAGATCATAACAAACTCTACATGTTTTTGTACAGATATTAAAATAGTATACAAGTCGTGCAAAATTATATGATTCACACGCTATATGTAATTATTTTAGTTAACAAGGGATTCTCGGTGCTATCAAGTAATAAGTGCTCTGAACTATTGAACACGCATTGATTCAAGTGAAGGTTTTTGGAAGCAATAATATACATGACATACAACGGAAACTGTCACCACACCAAATAGTTTATTAAAAAAAAATTGATTTGATTTGCTTTCTAGCAGACCATACGTTCCCGACAGGTACAGTACGGGCCTGCAGTAGACGCTGGAGATTTTCTAAAAGCAAATTAGGAGCATAATGACAGTAAAGGAGGCAGTCGCGGCATCCCTACCGATTAAGATATTTAATATAATAACATAGTAAATCTTAATTTATTGTAATTTTACAAGAAAAAGACATTTTTTTTTTTGTAAAAGAGGCAGTAGTCTATAAAAGGTTCGGAACCTACGAAACAGACCAATAATATCTTAAAAACTTGACAGTGGTTTCTGAGAAATAATAATTAGATAAGTTAATTTTTCTCATGAGTTTCTTTGTATTAATAGCAGGATAGTTAAAATTTTAAAAAAGATATCCTTCTGTAATTTTTAATTATAGCTTTCAATTGTGGCAGAAGATTAGAATAAAATAAAATAAAGTTATCAGAAGCAATTAATAGAGATCTGTTTAACTTAGAGAACGAAAGAATTTATAGTGGTTCTAAGAGCAAATTGCACTCATCACATACTCTAACTCAAATTATAAAAGCACTAAAATAGGCAGCTGATATGGACAGTTTGTTATTTTCCGTATAGATATAAATTTTATCAATAATTAGAAATTACACATTTGTACGATAAGGACATTACTTGGTTTTGAGAAATGAAATTAGAGACACTAATAACTTACGATGAAAAAAGAAGATTAATTTTTGGATTACTTAGAATTATAAAATTTCCAGAAAATTTTGTAATTCTATCTAATTCAAAAATTACACATAAACCCAAAGGAGTGGAGTACATATAAATTAAAGTAGACACTGACAGTCACACAAACAAAATTAATTTTTTCTTTCTGCAATTGTTTATATTAAAATATGAGGATAACGTTTATGCCAAAACATATCATATAAACGTCAAAAGTAAAGAAAATTCATATTCATAATTTGTTTGTATCACTATATGCTCACCGAACACCAAACATCAAGAACAGCGCTGCGGTGTGAATTACACACGATAACTTCAGCAAGCCGATACGTCACGCCACGAACGTATCCGCCCAAGATATTGTATGATTTATTGCTTTGATTTATTTATACGTCAATAATTTATACACGTATATTAATAACATATCAACATATTTTTCGACAGCTACGTTGTTTCTTATCACAAAAATATTTTTGAAAACTTTTGTTATAAAACTGTTTTTCATATTTTAAAAAACATTGCAAGTCTTAAAAGAAATGAAATAACATTCTACGAATGTGTGATTTATTGTATATATCCATAAATTTAATTCTGTGTGTAGTGGATTTCCAGATACCCGATTCCTGTCGATATATTCCAGAACAATAAAGCTTATCAAAAAATAGATTTATCTCTGGTTATTTTTATAAATCTAAACTAGGATTTCGTTAAATTGTTTTTTATGCAAACAATAAGTGCATGATATATTCTGCGATGGATCCGGTACAAAACCAACCTCCGTTAAGTATATTTTTGACATCGTATATGTGCAACATATTATCCCTTCTGGTTATAGTGTTTCAAGTACTGTCCGGCTCCGAGATGATATTATAAATTGCAAAGATTTCATACAAAAAGTAGTTTAATGACATTATTTCTACAAAGCTTGTTCGAAAACAAAGAACCTCACTTTCCCCTGCCACATTTATTAATATTTGCAAAATGATTTATGCCATTTATAAATATTTTATTGCAATCCCGCTCAGGAAATTTACCTCATGTAGGATTATATAAATAGCAGGTGCTCGCACCCGGCCACGACGGCGTCTCCAACAGGACGCTCAAGTGTCTCCCGGGGCAACTCATCGTTCTGCTAGTGCAGATCTT
>DWQX01005292.1:0-13273 GCA_018245475.1 Pharmacophagus antenor
TAATTTTTGTTTGCTTTGTAAACCCTTACTTTCCTGACCTTGTTGGGTGTGGGGGGTTTTGCGCCCGGGGGTGGGGGGGGGGGGGGGCCGCCCCCCCCGCGCCACCCGCCCCCCGCACCCAGACACGCCCTAGCTATTGCAGCTCAAAACTGCATCTCACACTAATTAGCAAGCCATTAACCGCGTAATAATCAACAAAAGTCATTGGCCTAAAATTTACACCAAGACAACCGATCGAACCGTTGATTAATCTTTCTTCCCAATGTAAATCATTCAATTGATCGTTTGTAAGTTATATCATTCGCTAAAATACTTTTATCATCAATAAACTCCTACAGTTTATTTAATATAATTAATCAGAAAAAATGATAATCAATCACAAAAGATCCTAAATTAAAATTTGTTATTATTAGACTTTTACTCATTTTACTCAATTTTTACGATGTCATATTATAGGGTTTCAAATGTTACAAAACCATAAAGTTTTCAACAAAAAATTATGTATTAATAAATTGATAAAATTAATAACATTCACTTTATAACATTTTCCGGTACTAACACATGGTTTAAAAAGAACATTTAAAAACTATTAAATATTTTTGTGTCTGTTTTTTTCCTGATTGCCATCTATTAAATGCTTTTTTATTGAACGACCATTATAGTACAAGAAAACTGTAGTCTGTTCCATAAGACAATGAATCAACCAGTTTTAATATCATTTAGACACAGCAGATTAATAAATCACCATAGACAATATTAGTTTGACATATATTTTTTTTATAAAAAGCCAACAGGGAAAGATTAATTCCGTGCTGAAACTGTTAATAAATTAACAATGTAAACGCATACATTGGTATAAAATCCAAGGAGATTTTTAGCACTGTGTATGGAGATGGACGGAAAGTAAGGGTGTATATACCCTACATTCCTAGTCATAAAATTGAATATATGCTTTATTAAATTTGTTGTACATTTAATAAGTGCACTCTTGTGTAGAGGTATCAAATAAGTTACAATAATGTAGATACTAAATACTTATTACAAAATGTAATACCAATGACATAGTTTACAATTCGTTATAATAGATGTTTTATTAATATTCGCACAGTATACAAATCGCAACTAATCGAGATAAGTAACGAGATTCATGCATACTCAATGTTAAAAATGGCCCATAGTGTATAATTATTGCGCAACATTTACGTTTGATTTTAATTGACAGAATGGTAAAGGGTTTACAGTTTGCGACCGTATTGACGTGCGGCGAGTGAGTGGTCCTCGTCGAAGTCAATGCGTCAAGTGTCGTGGGATAGTGCCCCTTGCAGTAGTAATACGTATGTACATAGTACGTATGTATATGGCACGCTATTGCACCGTAATTGTTAGGTCTGGGCGTATTTTATTCTATGTACGTATTATTATTACGATAGGTGACCTTACTGCATCTTAGTTGTTTATACTAAAATGTAGAACTGAAGATAATTGAACAAGACTTCAGATACAAATTTAAATTTTTGAGTATTGGTGTATGCAAATATAAATTGTTTTCGTGAAAAATTTTGCTTTTAATTCAATTGCAGAATTTTGTACACAAACTGTTCTAAAGTGCTTTACTTGATGTAAAATATATTAAATAATAAGGATATACTTGAACTCTCTAGTAAGTATGTTGAGTGTTGACTTACTCTTAGGTCTTATTCCAATAGATCGGAAATGCCTATTCAATACCCGAGTCGCAAGGGGTTTACTCAAAGCTTTCATCGGGTATGTACCTACTTATAGATAAATTTATATTAGGGTTCGCTCATTTCTTTCTTTCCGTTTATAGCGACAACCGATTTGTTTGGCTCTAGTTCAGTCATCGGTAAATTTTAAATACAATTAATTTTATTGTGAACGTAGTGAGTGAGTTATATAACTCAGTTATATATCAAAATATACGAAGGTGCATTACATGTTTATTATAAATAATTTGAATTTTTTTAATTCACGTATATCATATCGTTTCATAATTATTCCATAAAGTAACCTAGTTTCTAACATAATCACGCACTTTTATACTCATTGTCTGTCGTTTTATTTAGATATACGAAATCTGTTGAGACCCGAGAGGTTATTATGTATTTCGCAGACGATTATTAAAAGCGACAGTCGGTAACAGCCGTTAAATGTCTAATTCGTATTAGCACTTTGCGTACCGGCGAAGAAGATATCTTGTTTTTAGCAAATTGAAAGTACTATTTATGTTTTTTATTTCGAAGAATTCGTCAACTTAAGAATAACTTATATGAACATAAATATAAAATAAAAATTAGAATGCCGTATTATGCCGGCTTTGAGCACCTGCTTGAATGCGCAGAGCGCCGTACGCAATGTGTTGAGACAACATGAGAAAATAGTTATTTTTGTTAGTATCGATGCAAAATAAGTATGTTATGTTGGTATTTATAATAAGTATTTTATTATAAAACCCAACATCTGAACGATCACCAATATATTTGTTTTTCCATGTGATGCCATATGGAAAAACACATTATGTTTCTAAAGTATTTGTCATTAGTTCATCATTATCAATTAGCATCTATCCTTTTTTGGACTTTGCCTTCGTTGGACGTTGTTGACTTCGCCAATACAGAGTTTATTGTACAACGGAAGGGAACAATATGGGGCTGTTTTCCTCATCCGTCCGCCTTAATTAGTTTTTATTTTTATATCCTGGCTGCGCAACATCAAAGAATGGACCGGAATTGCTAGGGGAATTAATCGCCAACCTTCGCTAATCAAAGAGGCATCTGAACACGAGGATCCCTTTCGACTTTTAAATTTAACGATAACAGTACATCTATTAGAAATAACCAATCACGAAATAAATGATTTTCTATTAAATGAAAAGTAGATTCAAATGTAAACTTTATACGTACCATAATAAAGTTTACACTTATATTGTAATTAGAAAGTCGTTGTTTATATCGGTGACAGGCGGTAAACAGTTCCGGCCTGCATTGTTTGCGTTAAACAATTCACGAGCACAGGAACGTAACGCACCCACCCACCACCGCCCGCCCGCTGTGGCGCTCCGCGGGGGCGTAACCGCCGCCCTAACTCGCGCTCGGACCCACTTCACGACGGCAACGTTTTTCCCGCTAAATCCTAAAGCGTACATTTCTAACGGATACTTCCTTATATTTTACTATTCACAAAATGTCAATTTTTGTAATTTGACACGATCTTAATGACAATGCGGCCGTAGATGGTGAAGCGACCCGAACACTGATTCACATATTTAACCGTTACAATACAGCAACGCTGTTATAGCGAAAGATTAATAGTGAAAAGTAGCTAAGTAGATACTTCCAAATAAAAAATTCTAATAAATGCTGACACCACGCAACTCTACCACTTATAGCCCCGGAATAGAACTAACGACTTCTCTGTTACACGGAAATCGTAGTCGCTCTTTTACAAAGGCAGGAAAAGTTATAGCTGTAATAATTTATTCTACAAAGTTCTATAATCCTTTATACTTTTAACAGACTCGATGTGGGTTTTCAATTCGATTTTTATTTTTTTTTTCTTTTATTTACGACCGCGCACACTATACTGCCTGGTCAGGTTTTGATGGTTATTTTTTTTATTGAAAACGTATACCTCGTAGTTGGTACACCAGCGTTTAAAAATACAACCCTAATGAGAAAAGGGTAGTAAGACTTAAAATTTTAACCTGTTATTTTCTGTTAAAAAAGTAATTGCACAATTTCTTCTATTTTTTTATAAGAAAAAGTAACCCCTTGGAGCTATCAAAATACGTAACGTGTATGTTTATCTAGAAACTAAAATGACAATTTTTTTATTGTCCTTTAACACTGTCGTCGTGAAAATAACCATATAGAAGCAAGTCCGTGTATAATCTAACATTAACTTCTTCGAAATAGCATTAAATTGTAATAGTTTAGATATTGCAGGAAATTGATGTAGAAACGTTCGATGTTATTATCTGTATCTAAAGTTGTGTCATATTGAATTTGTAAGGGCCAATTCACTTTCTATAATAAAATTTAATAAATGAATTTGGTTTAGTAATGGTTGGTTCACGATTATAGGACTTGATTATTGAAAAATAATTTATTTAGTTAATAATCCACTATTTTCTCTTTCTTAAATCGTTGATGCATCTGAATGTTTTTTGTATATTTAGTTAATGTAATGTTTTTATAAACTAGTTAAAGGAATTTTGCGTGCGTTCTTAAATAGCAATCCAAAAATGATTTTAAAATTTTATTGCTTAATAGTTCAAATCATAATTTTTTTATTTTTATCTGTGTTTAACATTTAAGTATGTAACGTGTATTAAAAAAATCGATAGAGGAAATTAATGAAAAAAAAGTTTTAAGATTCAAAAAATTTATTGCACAATGAAAACGTACATTTATCTTAAAGTCAAATCGATTTTTAAATACATTACGCCAAGCGTAAAAGTGGTAATGTATGTTAATAAATATTATTATTAATACTTACAAATATAATTTAATATACATGAAACGTAATTACAATAAGTAATATACTTCAAAGTTACATTAAAAATTATAAGACCATTATTTGTAAACAAACAGTGTGTACAAAATTTAGGAAAAAAATATTTATAATTAAATTATTCATTTAAAACTTGGATAAAATAAAACACAATGTTGTAATACTAGCAAAAGATGAACCATATTCCAATAAAAACAACAAACATTTAATGATAGTTTTTGTATATATGGATAGCATTACACTATAATTCTAAAAAGGGTCAACTTATGAAATAGTTTGTGGACAAATATTCTATTTACCTTCTAATAAATAAAGTGGGAAAGTTACATTAACGTTTCATAAATAATAAAACTACAATTAAAATAATAAGGCTTGCATTGTGTTTTTTTGATGCGACGTATTCTAAATCTGAAACAAACGAATTCATGTTTGATTTGTCTATACTAATATCATTTACTATAGTAGAGCGCCCTCTGTGTATTCATGCTGGAAACTAGGTAGTTTGTTTATCGTCTAAGTACTTGCACACTATCTTATCGATGTACAGATGGCGTTTGTAGAAAAAGTTAACTATTCCACTAGACTTTAATAAAAAAAAAATACCCATGTTAAAGACGGCTGATGTAGACAATCTTACCGAACATTTTAATTGTAATATAAATTTTTGTTTTGGCTATTGTTTTTACATTTTCTTATTAAATTCAACCTTTACACACCTTTGAAAAGGAATTTACATATGGCAATATTTATTATTTTTAAATTAAAATAGCATATTACTCTGCATTGTACTTACTGTAAGCGTTGTCTTTTACAGGCCTCCGCCGCTCCTCTCAACGGTGATTTTCTTCTTAAGCGCTTCCTTTTCGTGATGTTCTTCCTCCATTTCCGCCATGCGCGCGAACCGAGAGTACGCCACATGTCCGGACTTAATTGCCGACATCATCTGATAGCACAGATTAAATAGAATTACAACGAATTCTAATATAAAGGGCGAGAAATAACAAAAGTTCATATATCACATGAAAATGTATATACTGAAAATATATTGTTATATTGCTTAATAATATCATAAAAAATACATTGAAAGTTAAGTGTTTTAAAAAGGTGTTGTAAAATGCTTTAAAAAACTTACCTTTGTAAAATTATCCAATTAAAAGAAAATCTGATATTTTTATATGTTAGTATATGTAAATTTTTTAAGTGTTAAATTTCATACTGTTAATCACTACATTCTGCAATTCATGATTAGAATTTATGGTATTAGTAAGTTTAAAAAACAAATAGTACATTTAGTAAAGCTAAAATAAGCATGTTAATAGTGAAACTAGTGCAATGTGATTGTTATATTGTAAATGAAATACTTCTGAAGCTATTACCATTGACAGACAAACAGATAAGGAATAAAGCATACTTAAATGCTCTTTAGATTTAATATAATTTGATTGTCACATAATGATCCTCGAATTTAAATTTTATAATTTTATAATATATTTCTATGAATAAAAATGTATAAGAACTTTTGTATTTGGTCTAGTAAAATTAATTAATTTTTTTTTAAATAAATACAACGCATGCTATTTTAAATTATTATATATAGAACACAAGCAACATGCACAGTGCTAATGTTATACTTTATAAGAACAAGAACTATTTTATTTAGTATGACAATTAGGCTTTTTTATTACAACACTCTGAAGAGAAAAAGTTAAATCATAACTTTAGGACAACAAAGTGGTTGTTTTGTGTTTGTATTTTTAAATATCATAGATATGGACCTGTAGATATTCGTCCAGTTCGACCTGTCCGTTCATGTTAGTGTCGATCTCACGCAATATTTCGTGCAACTGCTCGCCGGTGACGTCCTCGCCGTAGTTCTGTGAACACAGGCTACACTCAACGACAAAGCAACGAATGGCGGCCGTACAATGGAGTTAAGCATGTAGATGAAATTTCCTCTAAAACATTTTCTACGTAACATTGCTTCATGATACTATATGCCAATGCCATATTTTGGAATTGTTATAGATTCTTAATTATTTGACAATTTTTTTTATCAAATTTTTTTAACAAGCCATTCATAAAAACAACTTTTGTAAAGCCAAAAGTGCACTCGAAAGATATTATTTCTTCACAAAAATTATTTGGTATAGGTTATGAGCCAAAAAGTTGCGCATTTGATTACGAAGAGTCATACCGTTATACGTTAAAATATCATTATCCAATATAAAGAAATTGTCTATTACTGAAATATAAATCAATTCCAAAAACAGGCAAAGTAACAATCCCAGTTCCCGCTAATCCAACATTAATTACACCACATGTAGCAACATGAAACCGCTTCTAGCTTCTTCCGTTCTACCTGCAGGTAATCCTGCAATTCCAGTTGGCCGTGGTAAGACGCGTCTATTTCAGATAGCAGCGAGCTTATTTCAGCATCGGATGGCTTCAAGCCCATACTCTATAACATTTAGTACCAAAAAAAAACTGTAATTTATTTATAAATTAATAACAATACCCGGTGAATGCTAAAGACTGCATTATGTTCATTATGATTCTTTAATAAAGGAAAAAAAGAATTAAATGCACAAGTTTTCTCTGTTTTGTACCAATTTTAAGAACAGTGACATCTTTAATCTTCGGAAAAACCTGTACTCAACACGTTCTCTGCCAGAGTTTATTTTTTTTTTGTAATATTTTTCCCTTGCGGTCTAGCAAGGGACATAAAGAATACAATTTGACAATCTCTCATTCGGTAATTAACAATTAAACTAAATTCTCATTTAGATTTAAGTTACATGTAATTATTTTCAGCTTAAAGTTATTAATTTAGACAACACTTAGTCAAAACCTTTTCATAGGCAATTTCAGCATAAGGGGTATACGCCACAGGTGTCAGGGAACGTTTTAAATCATTTGCTTACAAAAAAGAATTTTACTAACAAAACTATAGTCAAACTCCTTAAGAAAATCTCTGTAAAGTTACGGTCAATAAATTTAGTAGCTATATCAAGCCAATCACGAGCGACGAAGTTGTGGTGCACGCGGTTGCGACATCGTGCGTTGGCGCGAGCACTAATCGAAACAAAGTTAATTCAAGTAACGGGTTTCATGACTGCGAGCTATGTCCGATCAAATAATCCGCTGTAATATTCGTAAAATAAAACTAATAAAAATGAAAAATAATAAACGTTATAAACATCATTAGAATCTAACTTTATGATACTTAGTCAAACAAATTCCACTTATACGTAAATATCTTATATATACCTTGAGGCTTCTCCTAATATCGTTAATAGAGACGAATCCCTTTCTATCCTTATCGATGATCTGGAAACGTTTGATGTACGTCTGGATCTCTTCCTTGCTGAGGTTGATCGGTATTTTGTCGCGACTCGCGCGGTTAACCATTTGACCCATCTCGTTCGCAAGGAAATCGCTCGCCACTTTAATTTGTCGCTGCAACATTAATAATTTATTTTGTCTTTACCCACCACATTGCGTTCGTTTGTTTGTGACGTAACATATTAACACCCATTAATCCTGTAATTTTATTACCTACAGCATTGTTTTTCCAGAATACAATGACACCTATCGACGTACTAAGTAGCTTGGCTATACCAGACATAGTGTTGTGAATTTTGTGCAAAATATCGCCCTAGCGTCTTCGCCGTATTACTTAAAATGTGTTGTAAGGTGTTTAGTAGTTTTTACTGATATTTTTTTATTTAACATATTTAATACCACGAAGTTTACTAATTAATGAAATTAAAAATTGAAAATGTGGATAAAAGCCAATGTCTAATCGATCTATGATCATGATGTAGTGGAGATTACTTAAAAATATTGAAAATGTGTTTATACATAAAATATTTTTTATCGAATAATATACAATTCGCCGTGTCGATGGTTTGGCGTCCAAGGTGTTTAAAGTCTGTTGGTGTAATGTTAGTAACTCTCTTACAGCAGGGGTAGCGGGTTAGATTCCCGCTTAGTACATACATTATTCATGTGATGAACGACTGTGTCTGGTTATTAATATATATTTAAAATTATCTATATACGTATATCAGTCTCTGATAACTCATACGACAGGTGTTAGTTAGAATCAGAGTACAATGTTGTGAAAAAAGCCTCAGAATTTTATTATTATTAAATAACTCTACTATAAATAAATTACGGTTTTCTCGGATTCGCTCCACTTGAGCTCTTCGGCCATGATGTCCACGATGGTGGGCAGCGCCTCCACGGCCGCTTGTACGTTTAAGAAAGCCAGCCGCAGCCGTCGCGCGATCATGTCCACCGCCGTGCACGCATACTCGCGCACGCCGTACCTGACCGCCAACAGAAACAATAATTGTATATGTCGAATGTGGTAAAAAAATTTTACTCCCTTGTAGTGTACATTTCGCTTAACAGATGGCGCCTCATGTATTTCTTAATGTTTGTTATTGGCTTCTTACCGTCATAAAAATCTTAAGAAAAAAATTGAGAATCATTATTCATATATACTTCTAACCCCAATTAATGATACTGGCAATTCCTAATAAATATGATAATTTTACTCTATTTTGCACTGAACTGTCTATGGTCCGCCGTAGTATTCACATATTTGCAGGTTAACTGTGTTGCAGGTTAATTGTCTGGTTCGATTGGCATTATTTATCAAAAAGTCCGGCAACATAAAACAAAAAAAATGTAATGAATTGTAAGCATTAATTTAAATTCTTTAATCTCGATTTTTTGCTTTAATTAAGTACCTGATTTCAGCGTCTATATATGGAAATTCTGGGTGGACCTTTTTGCCAATAATTGGCCATCTCTTGCCCGTCATGGATGCCATTTTCGCAACAGCGAATGCTCTATCACCATATGATTTTGCCAAATGTTGTGCAACCTGAAAATCAGGTTATAAATTCATATGAACATATTATGATCTACACAAATATTTTCTCTTATTATTTATTCATATTAATATATAAACATTCGGGAAGTCTTAAGTAGAATCTAATTACTTTATTCTCTCGCAAACTAAATATAAGAGAAAAGCTAGCTTTGTTAATGGCATTAAAAACACATAGAGTGAATTAGAAGACACAATGTTTTGAATGTTCAAAAGTTTAGTATTCATAATACATACTTCCATTTCTAAGCCAAAATCTTGCACTAATCTTATATACATAGTGGGTGTCCACCCATGGGCCCCTTCTATCAGGAATCCGTCCGTCTGACATTCCTTGTATAGAGGTTTCAAATTTGCGCCTGCAATTGTCACATTATTTATAATATAAGACAAACTTTTTATATTCAGTAAATTAAGCCATAAAAAAAACTATTTCCTAAATATGCAATATAATTATTCACTAAGGAACATATCATGTCACCCAAGGACAATAAGTTCGAACAGGATGTAAAGAGCCATGAAAGTTCGAATGTCCTGATTTTTTTTTAACCTAGATGTTTTCTATAGACACTTACATAATTGTCGTTATATTTTCATTTAGTCAAGTCTAGGAGAGCACACATGAGTACCTATGGTTACATCGTTGTATTGCTAAACAACATATAACAATTGAAACAATCTGTTTGCGATTTGCTGAAAAAAAAATTATACACTAACTTTGAATGGCCGTGTCAATGGTCTCGGCGGCCATGGCGCGGTAGGTGGTCCACTTGCCGCCGGCTATGGTGACCAGGCCGGCGGGCGACACGTGCACTATGTGGTTGCGAGCCAGCGACTGCGTGTCCGGCTTGTTGGGGTCAGACACCAGCGGCCGTATGCCGGACCACGCGGATAGCACGTCGCCGCGGCGCACTGGCCAATGTCAGTTGATCTCATTAAATGTTTTATTTCTTAATTTTTTACATGTGATCTATTTGAGACTCATAAAACGTCTATGGATAATAACAATAACTTATACTATATAAGTCGAATCGAAAACTCTTGTCGAATAATATGTATAATATTTACAATGCAAAATGCAATACAGGCTTTATACTCTTATTCACGCTTTTCCTTAACGTAATAATGTTATTTTTACTATATGTTATTAACTAGATTTTAATATATTCCATAATGAAAGAAATTAATTCTATGAATTGTAAATAGACATTGAAACACCTAACAATTAGGTTATGATATACGATGTTAATAACATAAGAAATTTTACCAATAACAACAAGAGATGCATTACATAAATCAAACATGAAAGACGTTATATGTTCACCAATAAATTTTAATTTTAGTGACTGCTTTTGCGAATGACGGCTATTTATACTTCAAGTAAAAATATTAACGTTTCAGTGTTAGTGGCAAATTTATTCACCTTCAACATCAGGATTGAGATAGTTCTTAACCTCGGTGAGGATGAAGAGGATCTCGTCCTCTGTGGGTTTGGGATTGTGCGTGACCTTGCACGGGAGGTCCGTGGTGCCAGCGATGGTACCCTTCAGCCACGGCAGGAAGAAGATTACGCGCCCATCCGACGTCGCCGGGTCCAACAGACCCATGTGCTCCGGACTGATGAGAAAAATAAAATCAATTTAAGTATATTTTACTCTAAGAAGGCTAAATTACTTTATTAAAAATTTCCAATATTGTTAATAAGATTAAATATCAACAGTTGTCAAATACCTGTAATAACCAGGAAGTACAATGTGAACACCCGAGGATGGGCAGCAGATTTCCTTGACCGAGTTGTCGTCCATTTTCCTGATGGTGTCTGTGAAGGGACCTGTAGCGTTGATGATGCATTTTGCTTTGATATCCCACTCCTTGCCGGTCATCTCATCCTATCAAGAAAACACTTGGATTTAAATTACCTTTAAATCACTGACGTGAAAATATAGATATGCATGTATGCCGCAATATAACTATATAATCTATGAAAATGTGTACAAGCTCAAGTATATTAAAAACAAAGTAGGAACATATACGCAAAATTTAGTAATTAACTTACAACCCTTAAAAAAATGATCTCTTTATAATTGCTTTTCACAATAAAAATGTCGCTCTTCTCTGTTTTGTTTTATACGTTATAATAAATAAAAAATATTGAATAAAAGTTAAGCAGGGGTTTAAATACAACTTTTTTATTGCATTGGTAATTTTAGTACATGCTATAAATCCTACTTTGAGCCGGGCGCCGCTGAGTTTGCCCGCAGTCTTGTGCAGCTTGGTGACGCTGACGTGGTTTGCGATGGTGGCGCCGTGCCGAGCCGCTGTCAACGCTATCGCCAGGTTCATGCGCGCGTCGTCTTGTTGGCCTTGAACACGAACAATTTACGGTTATTACTAAATTTCTAGATGTTGTTTCAACTCGCGAATATCAGCTACTTGCATATTGCAATTGCAATGGCAGTGATAAAATGGCGGGACTGGATGATAATAATTTAACTTGATTTTATTTGAGAATATAAGTAGAAAGGTTTTATTTATTTTGGATTTGATAATTATTAAAGTATGAGTAAAATAACCTTAACTTAGTAAAACCTCATAAAAGTAAATAATAATAAGAATATGAGTTTCTACGAAATTATTCATTTATTTATTTAATAAGAAACATTCATATGTATTTTAGAATTCAAGAATTCATTTATTTAATAAGGAAACATGTTTTGTGCAGAACAATAAGAATGTGTCCGTCGTTTGCGAAACAAAGAGAAAGTAGTCACTTTCTAGTGGTAGGCGATAAAGCATGCATACTTCATTGGTGTATCTTACCGTCATAATACACGATGCCCCCGCAAAGGTTATCCGACTTTAGCATGGGAAACAGTTCGAGAGTGTTTTTCTTCGATAAATAATAAGAACTCTTCACGTTCCTATCGCCCGCTACTAAATCGTACATTTTTATACCAAACCAGTAGTAAGGCACTTGCCACCACCTGAAACAAGACCATTAAAATGAATATTATTATTTTAACACGTTGAATGCTACGTGGATCACCGCTAAACCGGCATTTTAAAGGGAAAAAAAATATATGGACAAAGTCTACGTGTATCGATTTTTTTATATCGGTTGTAATCTAACACTTGGTCTCAATGTCACCTGATGTTAAGTGACAATGAGGCCGTGATACGTGCTCGCTCAGTATACTTTTGGGCCCTACTGACTGCTACTCCTGTGGCTCGGGAACCGAACCCGGGGATCTCCGCCTTACATGGCGAGCGGGTAAACCACTACGGCATGGACTACGCCATGGAGGCAATAACATTTTTTAAGTCGTTTTTTGGCAAATTTTATAAAAGTTATATAAATAATTTTATTTAAATGTTGATTTATCCTAAAATACTTTTTGGATATATTGTATAAGTTTATAGAATTTAAAACAAAATATCGATCTACTTACACGCCTATTTTCATTTAACACGTATCACCTATTCAATTTGTTTCTTCTTGGCGGAATTTAATACAATTTTATATTAATTCTAAATTTATTATAAATCAGTAAAAATATACTAAAATGACCCTTAAATAGCTTACTTGTAAACGGGTAACAATATCGGGAGCGGACGTGTTAAGTGTGGAGCAACTTCTAGCATGTTCGCGCGTTCGTGTAACGCCTCCTTCACCATCTTGTACTGGTCGTAGTCCAGCTGCATGATGGCCTTTTGAAGGTAGCGAACACCGCCGTGGATCAATTTAGTGCTGCGGCTGGATGTGCCACTCGCGAAGTCGTCCGCTTCGACTAGAGCTGTACGAAGACCTGGAAATAAAACAAATATATATATATATATATATAT
>DWQX01005293.1:0-13269 GCA_018245475.1 Pharmacophagus antenor
ATGTATACATATATATATATTGTGTAAATGTGAACTTATCGCCACAACGCCTACGTGAATACGAATTACCAACTAAAACAAAGTAGACAAATACAAACTAAATCTCTGCACGGATCTGACATGGTTACGTTATTAGATAACGTGGCGTTTGCTAAATGCGCCTCCCTCGTGGCTACAATTACGTTGAAATACGAAAATATTACATTAAGCATAGCTAGATTTCGCTATCATGTTTTATTTTCATTACATGAAATACGGCTGATATTTACTTGAGAAGAACTTACACTTCTTTTGAGGTAACAATAATTAAATTTTATCGTTTATAAATATCAAACAAATATAGAAATGTTATAACATAATCACGATTAATATATTTCGTGTGCTGCTGGTGTATTTTTTTTATTTTTATTTATATTCACTAGAACTTTATTTATTTATTAGCTAGTATGTAATAGGTATAAATTATCGTAATATTTATTTAAGTATCATGAAGTAGTATAATAACTCAAGAATACATTGTCATTGATTAATGCGTTAAAGTAATTTTATACCTAAAGATTAAAACATACTAATGTTATACCTATTAACGAACCGCGAAATATTGGATAGATAGGACCCAGACTTGTTTTAGAAATAAGTTATTGATTTATTATAAAGAAATGATATTTTTATTCAAATGAATACAAAGAAAATATAAAGTGTGAATAAAAAATAGGTTATTATGTTATTTTTAAATTATATTTACAATTAATAGTCTGAGAACAAAATTTTTAACAAAATGATTGATATTTTTTTTCTCACTTCTTTTAATGACAAATAGAAGAAAGCAAAATATAAAGTTATTTATTTTTTCAATTTAATAATATAAGCTGTTCCATTCTTAAACCTTGGCTATTGTAACAAAAATTCTTAAAGATTACCGCTTGTTTTGTCTATATTAAACAGTTCGTGACGTAATTATCTCAAAGCAACTTACAACGTACCCATTTATTAACCATCTTAATTACTAAGGCCAAGTTAATTACACCGGGTAAAACTTAGCGCCTAAGAGCGTTATCCCGTTAATTTAGTACAAAGTCGGTTTCGTGAAAATCTCTTTATGTCATCCTTCTGTGGGATATCACCAAAGTTGTTTCGGATGATGCCAATCGGTACTTCTTAATGGGGCCCTTAACTTTTTCGTAATAAAATTATGGAAGAAAAAATCCCTCCACTCGGAACAATTACTTATATTTATAGCTTTAATAATTTACTGTCATAAGCAATGCCGTTACGTAAGGATAAAGACATTGTTATCTTTATTGGATTTTCTCATAATCTATTGGCGAATTCAAATCACTTAGTCCATAATGATGTTGGATCTCTTGCGTGTTCTGAATTTAAATTGCGCTATTAATATTAATATTCGTACATCCATTAATTTTGGTGCTCTAACACATCTCTGTATATTACCACTCGTTCTTTATCGTTGCAAAAACAAATATTAATTATTGTGAGCACAAATAAGCCAGTATAAGCAAGTCCAATGCACTTTATGTATGTTTTGAACGTAAATTAATACTCTAACATTTTGTTACATTGATAATACAAGCATTATGAATTATATTTCGAAGTGCTTTGAGTGACAAAATATATAGCCGGAGTTTTTCAGTGCATGATACGAAATACTCATAAAGAAGAATGAAATAAATCGTATTGGAACCCCTGCTGATATTGCGGTTGTCTGTGGACGACAGTGAGTAAGCTTTATAAAGTGGGTCCTAGCTATTTGCCTTTTTCAATAAATACATGATATAAAAATTTTGCAACGAATTCCGCTTACTATTCAAAAACTCTGTTCAAACAAAATTTTTCAAAATATTTAACTATACATTTGAAAAGTTATGTTTTAGTTTTGTATTTTATATACTTTCATTACAATTTGTTTCTGGTAGTAGGTTTGATAAGGTTGCCGAAGATCTACATGTAATTATCGGTACGTAGGCTTTAACTGCCTCCGTGGCACAGCAATTCACCGCTAACGCAGAAATTCCTGATTCGATTTCCATACTATATGAGCAGACAGACCCTCCAATAACCCGTTACAGCGTTGCTTTGTTCCGACAATCAAAATTTATATAATGTGTAATTTTAGGACAACTGATAGCTTATTTATAATTAAAATACAAACTAATGCAGCTTCCTTACAAGCAAGCGTATATACCATTAAATGCACGGCTTGCAAGCCTCGTACTCCCGTCATATAAAAAATGTATTGTATGAAAAGAAAGTATGAATGAATGAATACTTTATTGTACATAAAACAATTACTTATAAAGGCTATGAAACAAAATTGTAAAAAGGCGAACTTTACACTATAAGTGATTTTAATTGTTGTAATTGATAATTATAACCGGCAGCATTTATTGATCTGGCTTACTTTATAGATCGTATACCTACTGTCACATTTTATACAGTTGTGGGGAGATGCCTATCTGGCGGTTTATTCGAAAAGCTAGTGCGTGATTCGGAACTGTTACATTCTACCTACATTCTGGGGCACAATTGCAATCAGTCTAATATGTTGAACAGTTGGTCCATCTCATTATCATGGGCGACCACAGGTGAATGATGGCACGGCCCGAGTGCCGGCGGGCGTTTTGTTTGTGGTCGATTTAACGCCGAGGACAAATTGCGTGTTTGCTGCCGCAGCCAGCAGATCGTTCCCGAACTGAGAGGAATAAATCGACCGATTACTTTTGCGCAGTGCCAAATGTAAAGAGAATTACATTGTGAACATAAGAAAGGTATTCTGTACTGCCATCTCAGTCACTTTAAAGTTTAATTAGATTTCTCTACAATTGTATACGTATAAATTCAATAAAATCAACCTGAATTTTATAATTTACACAACAAAATTTCTACAATATCTATTTAATTTTTATATATAATATATCTTTATAATATTTAACCAAATTAAAAACATTTTACGCTTTGTTATACGAAACATAAAAGAAAACCTTTCAACGAATCGAAGAATTCTTTTTGTGGAATGACAAAATAGAACATTTGAAATGTACGTAGATATTTATTTCTTAGCCGAAAACCAACTGGCTCTTGTTCTCATCCTCTTAACAGGAAAGTAATCTGTCGACCTCCGCCGCGATAACGGGATTTTTATGTAACAAACTCGACTCACGCCTACCCTCACCTAGCCCGCGGCTCTCTAAAGAAATCCCCGCATTGTCAGCTTCAACTAAAGATTCGTACATTTCCTCGTATTGGTATTACAGCTGTATTTCGCTCATGAAACATAAAATCGGTGTTAAGGCGTCGCCCATGAAAACGCTGGGCTGAAAATCTATTGTAGCCTTTGTTCAGTTCGCTCCAGTGTTGCAATCCACTGAAAGTTTTATTGCCGACTGTTCCAACTACGCCATTTCATAAGCAAAACACCGTAAAACAGTGTAATGTTACCGAAACGCTCACAAATTTCTCTACTGCCAACGCATATAATTTAAACCGCAGAACTACTTCGGAAAGTTTCATTGCTCGTTTTATACAAATGCAATGATTCAATTAATTGGAAATTATTAAAAGATGTACTTAATATATACAAGGATTTTATCGTTTAGTTTTTCTACAAAACAAATACGCTTTTTCCATCGTGAACAATAATAAAACTCGCTATTTATCTGCTTAATTTAAATAACAATAACGATTTAAAAAAAATAAGAAATATATATTTTGTTTATATGACAGTTTAATAAATGTTTGATTAACATTTGTTGCGAATGAAAACAGCATAATTTCTATTAAAGTATATATATTCCTATGTTTGATGTATAAACAAAAAGGTTTATAATTGACATCAAGCTCCTTATCCTGTTAAAGATACATAAAAAAAACCGGGAGAGCTTTTTGAGCATAATTGTGTAATATTGGTTAACCGCTCGAAAATTATACACACGTGTCGCGTATATGGAGGGCTTGTAACACGTATGGCACTAAATTTTAGTTAGAGTCTTTGGAGGCAACAGGTGTACGAGATGTGACCGTTGGAAAATCGTAATTATCGTGACCCCGGTTTACGTGTTTCCAGTCTGAGTATAAAAACAATATTAATATTTTTTCTGTTATTTCACTAATGAAATTCTAGAGAAAAAAAATGAGTTAACATTAATAACAAGTAAATAATTAACAATGGACGATTATGATTACATATTACGTTTAAAATAAAGCACATATAGATTTACACGAGTACTAATATCGGCACTAACAATGACCAATTAGTATTTTCATTTGAGCTTTATTACCCAATAAAAATATTCATCCAATAACCGCAGAGTATTAATCTTCCAATTTCGACGCACGGTTTTCATAAAACAATTTTAATTAAGTATTCGCACCCAATACTGGCCTCGAATGAGCCGGATCCTTTAAATGGGAAAATTTAATTATTTTAGTTCGTTAAATGAGTTTTTCGTGTGATCAGTTATGAATGTTTTTGAGTGTTAAAATTACATAGTCGCGATATAATCACGTTAATGCACATTTATTTCTTTGTCGGTTGAATGTAAGCGCGAATTTACTCAGCCGTTGGCTGTATCAGTCGGCTAAATGAAATTTGCATAAAAAACACATAGCTTTTCCTCAGCGCAGTTGCGTATTAGGGTTTAGCGTTGATTTAAATTGAAATTTAGCTCGTGAAAATTGTATCACGAAATACCGGTTGGAGCGCTGTTTATCTTATTTAGAAAGGTGTTAAAATGGTTAAAAAAACAACAAATTTAAGGTCACATCGTTTTAAGCTAGAATTTGCAATAGTTTATGTCATTTCTGATGATAATAATCGATACTTCATATGTAAATCATACAAGTAGTATGTAAATAATTTTTTTTTAATTTTTAAGTAAAAAATTTAGCAATGACTTTAAACCGAAATGTTTTTAAATAGCAAAATCATTATTATTAATCAAACTTAAATCTGTATCAAAATTAACTAAATTTATAGCTGAAATTTAACTACCCTGAAACTTACAACAAATCCAAACGACCACTTTTCAAATTGTTATTAATAGTAGATTACAAAAGATTTAAACGGAACAAAAACAGAAATGCCCTTTCATGTATCAATTATATACGAGACGCTACTCAAATTGAACCGTAAACCGAAATTGCTTTTGTCATTAACATACCCAGTACCATTTTAACTTTGTCTAAGGCAAATGTAAAGTGAATTTCGTAGACACTCCACACATATAATTCGCAACTAGGTTACGCTTTAAATCGCAATAAATTTACATAGCTAATTATAATTTCGTTATATTATCCACGGGCGTGAAATAAGCCGGTTTCAACAATCCACTGCTCTAAGTGGATTTATTGGCAGTAGAATGAGAAGTTGCTCGTACGTTCGCGGTAATGGTTTTGTAAATTAAACCCGTGATGCGACGCGGTTTGACGTTACTGTTATGGCGTCGCTGTTGAATGACAACTTTAATTTAACAGTTTTCCCCTTTTACGCGTCCATTAATGATGACGCACCGCTGACGAATGCGCTCGGCGCTATTAAAAAAAGTTTATAAAATAAACTAGACGTAGACGTTTGATCGATGTTGAACGAGCCTGGGGAACGGTTGGAACTTTGTAGTCGGAGTGTAAAACGTTAAACTATCATGTGAAGCCGTGCCCCGAGGATCTGACCGTTGCCTGTCTTGCAGTGACATGCTTAGGCGCCTCTGAGACTTTCCCCTTCACAGCAACTTGTTTTGCGGCTTGGCGGCAAATTAAAAACGTCAATCACTCCCAACACCTTCTATCGATCTATCATCACCATTATACGTGTTCTTTTTTCTTAGTTAAAAATCTTTTTTCCTTCATTATATAGAATAATTGTGAAAAATAAAACAAATCTTGTCATAGTTTAATTTCAATAATTAATTTGCACTCTAATATAACAAATTACCTCTTATATATTGTACTTATATGAGTCTGTTAATCGACTTAAATAAATAAGAGTATTTATTACAGCAATAAATCATTGTGGTATTCATTTAAATTTTCCTTTGTAGAAAGATTATAATTTCGCTTAAAAATAGCTTCCGGATTATAATGATATTTGAAAAACTTTTGATTTCAGTATTGAAAAACAATTTTGTGCTTTCTCGCTGAGAATCGCAGAAATTTTATTGAAAAGATGTTTAAAGTATTTTTCTGATTTAATGTTTATCTGATTTTATAAATATGGTTTGATAATTCTACTGTATTTTTTCTGGCAAGACCGAATAATAGTTTTCACAGTTAAATTTTGTGCTAATATATTGTGGTTGTATATATTAAAATTCATTGTTCTTCTAATTGGTAACATTTTCTCTTGTTTTCCAACGTTAAATATTATCTGTCTATATTTTTGGTAATATACACGACTAATATTGTTCTTAATAGCGTTTCTTTTAAGTGCTCAACAGTTCACGACCTAAGTAGCTATTTCCGTAACAGCTTCTAAAAGTCATCAGTTTAAAATCGGATCGTGAGGTGCGCACGGACGCTCCAAGTGGCTTCTGCCATTAAACATTTACGCGTTGAAGATAATGCCTGCTTTTTGTGTGCCACTACACAATTTTACGACTCTTTTATTGTTTCCTGATCAGATCGGGAGCACTGCTCCTACCTACCTCGTTTCCAACAAACATCGTCGATTACCGCTTTTGAAGTCGTTCTACAGACGTCTGCGGTATCACAACTTTTGTTGCAGTTCCGGACTAAGATTATCAGATTATATAAGATGTTATGGAACTATCAATTTATCACAATATGACAGTAGAGATACGTTTGATACAAATACATATAATTATTGTTTGCACAGACATCAAACCATTCATATCACACCGACAAAAAAAAGATATTTTATCTCACTTTTTTAATCATAATTTCAAAGGCCGGTACAAGTCAAAGCAATCTTCAGTTCCACTGTTCCACATTAAGCCACAAAAGCTGTCACGCTCGGGGTCCATTCCGACTTGTTGGAGCGCAACAAAAAAGCAAATGCTTATTTTACCTGACCAAATTCCAGATTAAGCCATTTCAACTTAATATTACAAAAATGCGGTTGTTTGTGTCAATAAGGGCTAACTGGACATTGTGTGACGTACCCATATTTCTACATTCGCCATTCTTGAAGCATGAGCGACCGCCGTATTACATACGACACAAAGGGTGGAATAATGAATAGTCCAGAAAAACGGCGCGGCTCCCGCTATGAACCACATGCATAAATGATACGACGAATCTGACAAATGGCTCGGCAAAATATAACAATGATGGTGCCTCCAAGTGGCCGTTCAATTATGCAAATAGGCTGTGGCTATGTCCGTCCTGCAATAACGTAACTGTTTAACAGCTATATTCAATCTGCTGTAAAAATGATATTATTAAAGAACAATGTTCATCTGCAGCGAAATAGAATTTAATTGTACAAATTATTTTATATATGCCAATTACGTATGTAATAACTACTTATTGGTTTTATGATTTCGACTATAACAATATATAAATAATAATACAAGATGGATTCGTTTGCGAATAATGTTAATACTGATATGTAATAATATTATTACGTAAGTTTAGAGAAAGATAAATTAATAACTAATTCTAGGTCTCATCGGCAAATTAAATTGACTGCTTTGAAACTCTTTTATTTTTCACTTTGACTAACCTAATTCCCTTTCTACAAAAAAGTAAATTTGAATTAATTAAGCCTAATTTTGCATGTCTTTTGTGTTTATTATTATTTGTCTAAATTATAAATGTGATAATAAATTGTAACACTACTTTTAGTACCGAATAAAAGCTCTTTAGAAACGATATAATCATCGTACAATTAAGACGTTATCTAAATTGTTTAGGCGATAATTACCCGACAATTAACGGCGAACGCTAATAATGAAAATGAGATTATAAATTAATCAAAAACAATTTTTCGTTCGCAACTCCTCATTAAACTGATCCAGCGCTCTAGGTACTTTATCACTCAGTCAAATTGCGTTTCACTTAATTTTCTTTCACCGGCAGGTGTGTTCGACGGAGCAATTATTTACACCGGCAGCAGTGACGTCATTTCCCCCGCACTCTCATGTATTTCCTTTTTTTTAGCAGTTTAGACTAGAAATTAATTACCCTAATTAAGCTTCTTCGCAATACCGCAACTTTTAAAAATATCGATATACTGAGAACAACAGACTTCACAGATTACCGATCGTCTAGGATAATATATGAAGTCTTATTAAACCTGCTTAGTAAAAAATTCTTTCAACTTTATTGTGTAAATATTAGGGCACAATTTATTTGACCTATTTAAAATGTTGGTTTAAATGACAGGAAAGCTAAGCAATAGACTCTTACACAAATTATTATACAAATTAATAAGTTTAATATTTTGTAAACAGATTACTCATTAGGCAAATGATATTTGTAATAAGTTCTCTGCCGATTCCCTCTATGGAAAAGAAGTATCAACCTCAGCTTTCTTAAAAGGGAGGCGCGCTAAGTTTTTTCAAGGTTTTCTACCATTTTGGCCGCGTAGATAATATTACAAATAAATGATTTTGTAGAACCAATAGACAGTTCCTATGCCTAGCCGTAGACAGACAGGTAGGTCCAGACGTTATAAAATAACAACACTAAGATAGTTATTCTTTGTTTGCCTACAGTACCTATAAAATATTTATTTTTTACTCGACCGCTGGTATATAAAAAAATATGTTAAAATGTAAAATATAACAATTTAAATTGTACGGTTAATAATAAATTAAACTTATTTTATAATAATCATAGAGCACTATGAAAAAGGAAGAATAACATTTTGCATCATTATTTATATCATTTAATTAAACAAAGAAACGTGACAGAAGTTATTAATGAATCCAATAAAGCTGTATTAAAAAACAATTCGCCTCACAAATAAAGCTGGGTATGGCTTTATGTAATTGAAGAAGCAACCCTTCTTCTTACTCAGCATTAGAACCAAGGTCGTTTAAATACTTACTAAATGTCAGACCCATTTGTTCCCCTCATGTTTAGAAATGTCACTGCGGCTGATATGCCTATGGTTTAGTGTCTCTAATTTGACACTGACACATAGGATTAAATTAAAATGTCATGCCTACGCTACAGAAAATGAATTTGCGTACGGATTGAGTCCCGCCCTTTAAATGTGTTTTTGTTCATTCCAAAAACTGTTCTGACTGAATCATCAAAAATGTGAAACAAATTCATTTTATATAATTCCAAATGATATATTTTTTATCATAATACTTTTGCGTTGTGCAAGATTGAAAATCTCAACATTTTTTCCTTCACGGTCTAGTAATTTAATGGGATTTATTACTGAAAATACCCTGAAGTGCCCTGATATTACTATCGTATTCCCAAGACAGTCTTGCTTCATGAACTGACATTTGCGCAGGTGAACACTTGACATTTTGTGTTACTGAACACACACTAAAGGTGCACAATCGTTTCGTACAGAATAACCTTTTGTGAGCAAGTACTTAATAAGGATCCCTTAATTCATTCTAGCACGCGATGTCTTAATAAGATTTTGTTACTAACATTGCTTAGATTTTATCGCCGATTTCATGTAATATTTCATATAAAATATATTTTGAAAGTTTTTGTTAAAATGTACTGCATTCATTCAATAAAAGTAAAAGGAACGAAGAAATTTATAATATCTTACAGTTTTTAAAAAAAAGTTAAATCTGAAGTAAAACTAATGATCAAGCAACTCTGCATAAATCTAATAAACAAAGCAATTTTAAATATAACGAGTAATGAACGAGGCAACTACGTAATAAATATCTTTGCCAGCCGACCGCATCGATAACATTCAGAATACACCGGTGCACTTTAAAGCCTGGAATGAAACCGTTTTATAATAAATTCTCCGGCTCCAACCCTGTGGGATTAATCGTCTTACTTTTCTCTCTCGACCGTAATCTCCACGGGGAATTGTGTGGCCAAGATCCCCTGTTTAAACCTCTGCCATCAGCTTCATACGACCACTCGAATAATACTCAAAAAAATGAACAAGGCAGAGATGAATCATACAAATTCACTTTTCAAAGAATGCTAAACAAGACGGAAACACTTCCGCGAAATGTAAGAAAATTTAAATCCATTTTTTTATAGTGTTCTAGTTATAAATACAATACCATTAACTTGTTAGGTGTTTTTCTGCGGTAAGAGTTTCTTAATCGTAACAAGAAATAGTTACAAAGTGTACTCATAGGATTTACTGTATCACTTGTTTCACTTTTATAACTATCATCAGCAACGTTTAAACTTATGAAATGGTCTCTTTGTGCAACTTCATCTGGGTTTACATTGACTGAATACAAATAATTGCGTCCGTTCTGCTGTGATATAGATCGCTTAGTTTTAATGGAATAGCACGGTTTGTATTCCCAGCTAATGGCCTCAGAAATGACGCCTTCTGTTTAGTTTAAAAAATGGGTTTGCTTTCTGCAGTCAGCGCTTTGTCGTAATTACAAATGGTTTGATTTAAAAAATTATATAAATAGTAACGTCACATGTATGTTAATATTGTTGGAGTTAATTCTGTTTACGCAATATTAGATTCGGGCGGCTCGCCACCTGATGGGTTTTACTAGTGCCGACCGGGTTTAGTTCCCGTCACAATCGGCCGCTACTACTCTGCAGAATTAACCGCCGCCGTCCGGCCCGCTTTAAATGTCACTCTTATTATCGTCTGACACTCCGGGATTACCTAGGATAAATTGTTTTAACATTTCGAAAATGACCATTTCACTGCTCGTCGACAGTTGTTATCTTTTCAAATTAAGCTCCGTTCGTAGAATTTTTCTCTATTCTTACACTCTTCCGAAACGCGCTAATCAGTTTATCTCTTTCCATTAGGTCCCTGTGAGTTGAGCTGCATCAATTTAGCAAGCGTTTGATAGGTTGCAACAATCATTTACGTACGACTGTGTCAACTTTGACGTACGAGTTTCACGGGTGGCCGGGCAGCAGTACGTCTGCTAATGCCATTTTCCGTTTGCCTAATAAGTTTAGCATGCGCTATTACCAATTGAACGTCGAGATTGGCGCCCGTCGAGCGCCTCTGCCCAGCAAATCAATTTGTTTCACGTTTGAAAATTTCGATTCACTGTAGTTAACTCCTTCACGCCATTAAATGTACGTTTATTGTGACATTTCTATTGATTTCAAGGTGTAATGGCAAAATAATAATTAATTTTTAAACTTACATTATTACTACCTATATTTATAATAAGAAAAAAAATCACAGTACTATTAAAACAATACCATCTAAAATTTTTGGGTACAAAACTGATATATGTAAATAGAGACTCGGCCCTTAGCAGTTAAGCCCAAGGGGTTAGGCTAAGGGTGCTACTCTAGTTCATTTGACATTCGGATCACGAGCGCTTCGAACGATGTCCCATCTCAGCTCACTTGCGCCGATTGCATTAATTTTGTCGTTTTATAAACGATTTAATAGGCAATCTCCAGACTGGGCTTTCTGAGACCTCGTTTCGCTAGGATAAATTACTGTTAGTGTAACTCCTTGTGCTTTAATACAAAAATGATATTGTTTCGATATATATATATAGTTCAAATTTTTAACGATTTAATTAAAGTACGAAATTATTAATTGGAATAATCGGTTATAAATTAATTACAGATATGTATTAAATTATAGTCTACACGGTAATATCACTCGCATGCGGTGCACTGTTACATCGAACGTGGTTCGGGTGTACTGTGAGCAGTGGTAAATTCATACGCGTTTAATCCGAATTAAATTTGTTAGTAAAACAAAAAATTTACAGCATAGTAACATTTTTAAATTAAAGCCAGGAATAATCATGAGTTGCATCTGAGAATCTTAAATCTCAAGAAATTAGAATTATAGATAATCAGCCACCATCAACGTCGTCCATCTGCAATATATTCTCGGGAGTATTCAAATCAATCCTTGAACATTTTCAATTTATTTCAGTGCCCCTATCTGTGACAGCCTCAGCACTGAATTAATCTGAACGGACCCACCCGCGCCCCTCGCGCCGTGCCGCTGGCTCTCGCCGGAAATTAAACGAATTAACGCCATCCAAATGTACATTTTTCACTTTGGGTGTCGCGCATCGTATCGACGGATCTCGAGTCTTTTTCATCGAGTACGGTCTGCAGATCAGTGCCTTTATCTATCTTCCATTTGATTGAACAATTGATACGCCAGGAGTATACGTTGAATTGTAAATTGAATTTAAGACACCAATTCGCATTTCAAACTTGAAGAGCTATTCCATCAAACCCCTGATCGATTCGATGTTTAAAATGATAATAATGAATATTTACTCGTAAAACGATTGATTCAATGTCAGTGTAATGGATAATTAGAGAATAACAAATATCAATTTCTTCGCAGACACTGCATTTTATACATAGTTATTCTTACAAGGTTTTGCTCTCAATATCGCCAGAGATTACCTCTAATATTTAAAAACTATAATGAATATCAAAAATTTTATACGTTACTGTTACATTACCAATATAGGTTCAAGTTAGTTTAAAAATTTAGGACTAAGACTATTTACTCCAAATCGTTTAAACTGTATAATATGTATTCACCTATATATTCAGCATCGTAAATGCGCAATAAAGCTTCATACACACCTGCCCCTGTTTGTACGATACCCGCTAATTAATTCAGTAGCGGTCATTACCACGAATCGGATTTCTACGGTTATTGTGTCGTACTCCAAATCTGTTGCTTATTGAACATGGGTTGTTGCTTATCGTTTAACGAGGGTGTTTACGTTACTTGATTATTCTACTTCTGAGTTCAGACATTGTTGAATTTTTATAAAAAATTAATACATAATAATGTATTAATTTACGGAATACCGTCGCTGTTCTTTATTCTTATTTCTATCGTACGTTATTTTAATATCACTTTAATATGAGGTTGTAAAGTTACTTATAAGTATGTACGTAGGAGTTATTAATACGCTTACATTATTATAAGAATGAAAACCCTGACACACGACGATATTCGGTGAAAAAAATTATAAGATTTTTATTTTGATTTTCAATTTTTTAATGAAAAATTGTAATGTCAATAGCTTTTAATATTTCATATTTTTCTTTGTTAATAATTTTATATATAGCAATCATTAGACATACACTGCCGGCCAAAAGTTTGAGACCACCTTGAAAAAATTACAATATTGAATAAAACTCCAAAAG
>DWQX01005294.1:0-13268 GCA_018245475.1 Pharmacophagus antenor
AGCACTAACTTTTAGAGTTTTATTCAATATTGTAATTTTTTCAAGGTGGTCTCAAACTTTTGGCCGGCAGTGTATATATTATCATGAACTCAAATTTTGTTGTTTAACTTATGAACTTTAAAAACTATAATGTACGAAATTTTGACAATCTTTATACGGTATGTATATATACATATAATATATGTACATATGTAATATATTATATGTAACATATAATGAATAAAGTAACATTTTTATAAGATTTTTTATTATTTAATAAAATTTTCTAATGATTAATGACTTATTTTATGTTTTGATTTCTGTTGTTTTTTGCAAGAAGCCGTTCTAATTAATTTATAAGGGATATATGTGCCTTAATTAATATCTATGTACTGTACGTAATTCTGCTATCTTAGTAAACGTTAAAGTCTAATACAAATTATCATTTTATTGTGTAGTTAAACCCGATAGACTTTTTTACTTCCAGTACAGATTAATATTCTTATAATTATTGCTTCATTTGACAAAGGAAACCAAACTTATTTCTTACAAAAAAAAACTTTGTAAAAGTAATAATTGAACATGAATTTGTTGCATTCGCGCGGATCTTTAATCTAAAATAAATATTTATTTTGATCTTTATATCATTAGCTGTCTCTCAGCGAAAGTACCGTTTAAATCGGTCCAACCAGTTATAAAGATTAGCCGCAAAAAATTGACTAAAATGTTCTGAATTCGTTTTTGTTACATCGCATAAACATTTGTATGAATTAAGTAAATGGTTATTTAAAAATTACAAGCAGGCATTACAATTGTAATTAATTTGCTGTCGATTTTGTTGATACTATGTAATAAAGACCGTTAATAGACTATATGTAATGGTGTTTGAAAAAACGATAAGGTTATGGTATGAATGTCGAGAATAGATTATAAAATGATATTGTTGTGGTGGTCACGACTGCACAAAGCTATATTATTTATTTAATCTATGTTATCCTCTTTTATTTCTTTTGTACCGAAGTGGATAGCCGTACTATGGTTTGTAAAATTAATTTAAACAGTAGTTAATAGTTTATAACTAATGTCCTATGCCATGAAGAAGTTTGTTAAGTTTTTAAAACGTAAACAATAACAGGGTTATCGTGAAAGGTTTGTTTTATAAAGCGAAGTCTCACGTTCCATTCCTTTGCACGACGTTGCAATGTGTAAGTTAGTACAAACGAATATGTTAATAATTAATGTCAGTGATTGTAAAATTCGCGGTTTTATAGGATAATTACATTTTTGACGTATGTAAGCAGCGGGGTTATTATGTATCTTGTGAGATGTTAATGGTAGCATTAATCGTAAAATAATTGCTATAAGTTTTTTTAGCCAATTGTCGGCTAACATTTGACTTTAATTTTCATGTGATGTTAAGGTCGTATTTGATGATAAATCGTGCTCACTTAAATTCGTCTGGCTACCATATGTATGTATGACTGCCGGCGTTATAACGGCAGATCGACACCGAGTGCGGTTGCTAGCCAGGTAGCCAGGTAGAAAAAATTCTACCACCTTCCCAACTTTGCGGCAATTAAATAACGGCTACATTTTATGTATCACCGATTATTCAAACACAGTAAAAAGTTTCTGAAAAAAGTAAAATAACGCTAAACAATGACCCAATATATTAAATATTTCACTTAATTTCAAAATAATTTAGGTCACTCAACAGCAATTATCGTTTGATAAATCGCTTTCGCTCGTCATCCGCAGTATACATAATAATTCCGCCGACATATAGATAACAAGCGTAAAGACCTGTCGAACACGTTTAACATGATGCCGCACACTTGCTTTGCATTTTTCCGCAGTCTTTATTAATCACGTGTCCGCCAAATGACGCAAACTAATTTTCCTTTCGTTTTATTAAAAATGAACAACAAATGTATATAGTGTATACATTTGTTTTTGTTGTAACAGGATACTCTTAATTAATATTTTAAATAAACTCATTAGGCGTGAGTTTGATGTGAGATAAAATTAAATGGTTTTGTTTAAACCGTCCTTCATATTATATATTAACAGAAAAATTTATCATATTTAATAAGCCAACGTATTTATATTCCCACGTTAAGAGGAAGTAACCGTAATTTTAACAAAATATGGTATGCCTTTGGACATTGTATGTTTTAAATAAAAAATATAAATATTGTAATCGTAATGAGTGGAAAAAAAAGTTATTTGTGAAGACGTAGACGGAAAATATCAGTCGATACCCTTTCAATAAACTTTATCAACCTACTTGTGTTTGTTTTAATTTGTCGGCTTGTAAGTTATTAAAACCACTTTTTAAAAATGATTTATTAATCTTTGTTTACAATGTATATTGAACGTAAACTTGCAATAAATGCATAAATAAAATGTTAATAAAATCGTAAACTTTTTAATAACATAATTGGATTTTTTTTAAAAACTATATTTGTAGACGCATCTTATTTAGATTTGATATTCGTAAAATGTTGTCATCCGTAGTAAAAGCGAGGGCAAACGTCCAAAACAGATTTTAATTTATGTATATTTTTTATATTTATAAATTTGGCCTTCATGAACTTACATGCACATTCTTGAATCTCTTTATGTCTGTGATTTTGCAGTTCCCTAACACCTGGAGTCATTATAATGTAGTTTTTTATTGAAAGACGATCAGATCAAAAGAATTATAACATTATTAACTCAGAAATCACTCACCGTATCGTACGTGAATTTGAAAAAAAAAATTAAATCAATATTGGTTTAGCCGTTTCGTAGTGTTACAATTCGTTACCGCACATAAATATACAGTCATATCAGTTAAACTTTCAAACTCTCCTTCATTGGTCAGCGATTTAAGAGCCTGTAAAACACTTAAACTGGCGCTATTATGTAATAAACAATTAACATGATGCGCTTGCGTGTTACGATAACAAATCAATAAATAGATATTCAATTGTGAAGCAATGTTTTGTTTCACTTCATTTGTGGTGTTACAATTTATAAGCCGCCGTACAATTCGGAAATTACTAAGAATATGAGATAAATCATTCATCGTGTAGATGATAATATTAAACAGACCTAGATTCGAATGATTTTAGTGGTTGTCTTAAAGACGACTGTTACAGCTTCATCGGATTCATATCTTTTATAAACGCAGAAAATTTAATAAAGTAATATAATGTCATTTCTTAAGAGAAGATACAAAATTATAAACAATTTGCAGATAGAATACGTCAAAATTTGCATCTATACGCCGTCAAAATCAAAATTATTATTTCATCAACTGGAGCTATGCCTTATCATTACGCACACTAAAATAACAAGATTTAAATATAAATTCATACATCCCGCTAAAAAAATCAGTCATTATTGACACCTGTTTCATAACCCGGCGATTCCTTACACCCAGCACTCAGCTCTAATGTACAATGGACTAATCCAGTTTGCGAAAGCGCGTGTTATAAGGCCAAAAAAATATTTTGGTCTTATTCTGATAGCTAGGCTACCTAATTCAATTCTTTGTCGTGAAATTTAAAAACTGTGTAAATTCGAATACTGTGCAAGTATGGGAACAGGTGTAATTATGACCTTTACTGTTGAAAACATGGTATTATATAGTCTTAAATATACTATTGTTCGTTTCTGTTATAAGGTGCATAAAAATATAATTATTGTCAATAAATAGTCTTTAAACACGTCAGTAGTCAATTCATGTATCGTAATATATTAATCGTTATTAAAAATTTTAAATCAATGCGAAATGTATATAATTCTGCATCATAGACATATACGTTGATGAGCACAATGTGTTTTGTGTGGACGTTACAAGCACCTAATTTGAACAGATATGGTCCCATCTGTTTTTATCTAATAAAGTCTTGCTCAATATGGCACATTACAAAAATATAACAGTTAGACAGTTTGTAAGAGAAAGGATTCGGGTTCAAATCTAGAGCCACATGAGTAGTGCAGTCTGGACGATGATTAGGTTTCTTCTTCTTAATTCTGGGCGAACGCACTTCATCATAGTCTCCTTGTCATTTAACGTAATAGGAAATTGAGGTCTATTTCTATTAAAAAAGAAAATAAAAAAACATTTTGTCAATTAGTATTGCAACACAATTTCTCTGTAGAATCGGATTTAAAAAATCTGTAACTGTTATTATTGTACAATGTATGTCTCTAGAGATAGAATGCATAGGATCTATTGATATTGATCAGCATATAAATATCATCTCCTTAATAAAAAATATTTTATAACGCATCTTGTATATAGTCAGAGATCATCAAATTGGAAAATGTGAATCGGTTTGCAATATAGAATTAATTTAAAAAAATAAGATTAGAAATGCACTTTATTCTTTAATTTTGATTACACAGAATAAAAATTAATAAACATACATTCGATACAGTTTTTGTCTCTGGCCATATAATAACAAAAAAATATGTAATAAATGGCGTTGCATCAATAAAAATGTATCATCGATAAAGATCGATTTTATAAAATATTACATTTTATAAAATTTTACGATTTTGTCATTGTCATAGTTGCGGATTGCTTTTACGAAACACGATTGTATTCACTAGTTTAGTCGTTTCAAGTGTTTACCAAGGTAAGGTCCTATTAAACATCGGATCGCCTCGAACCACTGACGTGTTGTGATTTCCATCGGAAAATATAACAGCGAAATGGATCAGTTTCTTGGAAAAAAATTTAAATTGAAGTCCTCTGAATGTTTTGATGAATACCTCAAATATATTGGTAAGTTGAAAGTGTTTTTAATATTGTTTACGTTAATAATATAATTTAAGATTTTAATTATTACTTTTGAATAAGTTTTATTATGTATGCACGGTGTTTTATATTAAACTTTTATATTACTGTATTTTTACTGAAGGCTATACCGAGAAAAGTTGACATCATAAACATACTTATACTAGAACTGTTTTTTACAAGAATTGTGTTCTGATATTTAATTATTGGTAACGGGCCATAATATTTTAATCTTCTGCTGTTTATGCTGCTATACACTTATATATACACTTTATCGATATGTATATTCGTTTTATAATTCGTTACCATTTCTTCATAAAAAATGCAATAACCATGTAACTATTAACACTCATTAAACTATAAAGATTTTATATGTAGTTCAATATTTTTATAGTTTGCACCTGTGAACCCATTAATCGATATTTATTGTTGAAATTAAAAGTGTTATTCAAATTATTACATAAATTTAAATGTAATAATCCAATTAAACTATTATTTTACAGTATTTCTATATTTTTTTTAGCATTTTATTCACAATTTTGTAGTTGGAATAAAGTATTAGTACATTTGTTTAGTTACGATAGAATCAACAATGGTGTTCATATTTTTTAGATTTTAGATTATTTTTATATTATAAATAATTTTATCTTAAAATTAATAAATGTTATATTCTTCGAACTAAAACGTAGTTGTTTATTTTGATATAGAGCGTCAGAAAATATTATATATATAAGATCAATAATTAAACCTATTTTTATATAGCTGTACATCCTTTGGTTTTAAAACTTAAGTATTGATATTATTAATTGACCATGATTTAAAATGCAATTGCGAAGAAAACGAGGTATTTTAACGATAAATGAAATTAGTAATATACAGTTATCTAGTCTAAGCGTTAACAATAATGATGATAAACGTCATAATTTAACAATACTATGTGGAAAACATTATACAGCATTCTTTAAGGTGTTCTAATGTGTTATGCAGTATTATACTTTTAACAAGGACTACTATTATGGTAGAGTGAACACAATGACGTAATGTAGTAGTTGCAGATATCAGGTTTTCTTGGGTATATAAGAAATAAACTGAAACATTACATTTTCCATGGTTTCCGCTAGTTAGCTGTACTTTTTTTATAAACAAAATGATGTAATACAGAAGAACAATTATTATTTTTTAATCAGCAATGGCTAATGCTTCACAATTCAATTAACACAGAATGTTAAATGATAAAAAGGTTGTAGATGATGAAGCGTTCTCGCTCAGAAAACTCTGGTTCTCATCTATGATTACCGAATCACAGCAATGCTGTTATGGTAGCAGATTTAAATTAAGTGTTGTAGCTAGCTAGGCAGGTTTGATAAGACCTTGCTACACTCCAGTAAGTTTAATTTAATTTTAATCATGCAGAAACTTTTTTTTTAACGTTTTGGAAACGCATTTAAATCAATCGGCATCTGGGGCATTCGTGTTAAGGAAACGGTAAATCATTGCGCCACGGGTGCAGTCATACCTGCCACCAGCCGATGCTTCTAGAAAGTTAGTAACTAAGTACAAAAATGCAGAGATCAAATAAATATACACTCGAAGGGCGTTTACCCGAGTTATGCGTGTCTTATATAACTCCGACTTCCAATAGGCTTAACTTTAAAAGGCTTAATGTATCAATATTTTTATGTAAAATGTAAAGTGTTACTACAAATCGCGGAAATTAGTGCACGGTTTTTTTGGTTCATTGTACATATTTTTTTTACCAAATATTTTTTATTTCGAACTGAATAAACTTTATTTCTTTCTAAATCAGCTATAACAGAAAGAGATAAATTGTTCATATATCAATGACAGGTGTTGGCTTCATATCCAGAAAAACCGCAAACTCCCTGTCGCCGGTATGTGTGTTGACCAAAAATGACGACGGATCCTACACCCTGGCCATGTTGACGGCATTGAGAAATGTCTACATCACTTTCAAAATCGGCGAAGAGTTCATAGAGGAGAGAGCTGACGGAACAAAGGTCAATAATAATAATAAGTTTCCATAGTTCTATCCACAACAGGCGTTATCTTGCATCATCTCCGCAGACTCACGTTAATAAATCTGAAGGAATCCTTATACGTCACTTTAAAAAAGCCGTAATTGTAAACACCTGCAGAATCGAAAGAAAGTTCATGCAAATAGAAGAGCAATAAATATTCAAATCATTCCGTATTTACTTGGTCTTGGCCCGTAAATGCAATTAATACCAGCCCAACACATGAGAAAAAAAAGATATACAACATAAAAGTTATAATAAATCGCACAATTCAATAACACAATTTGAATTTCGTTTCTAGAATTCCAAAATAATTTTTTAACTATCTTTAAATTTATGTATAAACTAGCCGTCATGTGCTCGCTTCTCTAGGCTTGGTAATTTATTTATTTAAAATTAAGATTAATGCCTTTTTAGTGTATACTAAATTTCGAGTCTTTCGACTTAAGAAATAAAAAGTTATTTTCTCCCCTTTCCCCTCAATGGCGTAAAATTTCAACAAACCCTTCTTAATTGACATTTACACATCAAAAAGATTACAAACTCAAATTTTATCTCTAATGGACTAGCATTCTCGACTGGAAAATGGAAAACATTTTTTATTACAAAAGTGAAATTACCTCAGTTGTTTTATATTTAATGCATTAAAGAAACTAATTTAATCCATCAAATAATTTCAACAATTGAGCTTTACCCATTTTATTATTTTTAGTTTTCAGAAAATTATATATACGAAATTTTACATATTATGTTACATAGTAAATGATGAAAAACACCTGAGATAAGTCATACGTCTGCTCCCACATTAACTAAATCAAACTATATGCCAGTACGAATCACATAATGATAAGAACAATATTTATTACATTACTTTTAACCATGCTGATATCATATAAGAACTATATTGCGCATATAGCCTTGAGAAATGACTTTACCTCAATAATTCCATTAAGACGTACCCTGTCAGTGCGTTTTTTAAATATTTTTCCCATACCGTTTTACGAGGTGCTTGTAAAAAACAATTAAGCTATCCTTCATTCAGTAATTAACTATCTAAGTGTACTTTAATATGGATTAAAGTTGTATGTAATTATTCTACAATTAAAATAATTTATTTTAGAAAACACGTGGTCAAAACTTTTCCATAGGAAACTGGGGCATAAACGCCTCACATGGAAGGGAACGTGTTGTACACAGCGCTCTCCAAGCTCAAACACGATGATCTATATAAGATGTACTGTATTACTACCAATTAATATTTTTTAATGGCAGATATAAACGCTTGAAGGTTATCTATTTTAATCGTCTTCCCCAAAAGGAATTTATCATCAGAAAACTATTTAATAACCAATTAAAGTGTACAAGCCTAATCCATAATATATTTTCATTTAAAATTACAGGTAAAATCAATGATGGTAATTGAAGGAAACAAGTTAATACAGACACAAGTAGAAAATAATGGAAGAAAGTCTACGCATGTGAGAGAATTTACATCAAAAACACTAACAGTGGTTAGTGCGAGTACTTATAAAGATAATTTTTTTATATGTACTATAGTGTGATAATTTGATTGTGCTTAATATCAAAATTATTCAAGAAATCACCTAAAACAATGTGATTATACGTTCTCTTTGTTTTCCATGTGGAAATAAGTTAAAAGAATGACGTAATATGATTTTAAGGAAAACGTGAATAGCTAACTATTACACACCGCCGAATAGCTCGGCTATTTAGCAGACTGTGAAAAAAACAAATATTTTCTTTTATAGGAAGAGTAGATAAGCGAGCGAGCGGTTTACCCGAAGGAAAGTGATCACCGTCGCCCATAGACAGCCGCTACACTGGGGTAGTTGTAACTGCATTGCCAAAATAATTCTTGCATAGGTCTTATAATCATTTTTTGTCTGAAATGAAACGGGAAGCTATAGTAACTTTTATGTATTTGCTATGATTATTCGTCAAGGCGTTATATTTATGATCAAGAACTATGTTAAGAAAATATTGTAATGTTATTATAATCTTAGACTTTTTGACTGTCACCATGGCACAGTGGTTACTGTGATACCCGTCTGTCTTGTAACACGAAGGTTTCGGGTACGATTCCGGAGTCTCGGGAGTAATGGAGTTTGGTTTATGGAAAGGGTTTTTAACAACCCGACGTACCCCTACCATGAAATTGAAGTCCATTGATAGTCTATTACCAAAAAAAAGACAGTTTTGTGTAACTTACAGTTACAGTTACTTGAATTTAGTTTCATTTTTATTTAAATTTATTTTACTTTTCAGATTTCTACTGCAGAGGGATGGGACGGTAAATGTGTTAGAGTGTATGAACTTCTACGATAATATTAATTTTAATTGAGAAATCCAAATGTTTCGACATATTTATTTTAGAACAATCTTATTGAATGTAATGAATGATCTATGAAGTACAAGAAAATGGTAATTTTGATCTTTTTACAAAAATATTTCGAATGTCAATTAATTAAAATGAACCAAAATTTAATGTTTATTGTTTACTAATACTATTTAAGATGCAATAACTATAATAATTAACAATGTCCTGAAATATTTAAACATGTAATATTTACACAATTTAAAAATATCCTGTCAAAGACAATTATAAAATGTGTGTTAATATACATAAGTAAAAATAAAATATTCTTAATATTGAAAAGGAAATGTTTGTAATAATTTATGCTTTTTATAATTTCCGTTTATTTTCATGAATTTAATTTTAATATTATCAAAAGTTTCGCAAAAAAGTAAGCTATATAGTTAAGCGAACAGGACCGAAATTAAACCTAAATTAAAATGAAAAAGCTTATTGATTCCTTACTTATACTAAAGCATATGTTTGCCTGGGATTATTAAGAGGTTGTATACATCAGTCAATCAATGTACCATCCAAGATTATTGGAAATCGATCCGTTATGTCCCCATAACAATCTGTCACTGTATGCTTCGGTATGTGAATCCAACTTAAGTGCTTGATTAAATCGTTTGTTGACAATCAAAAACTTTACGTCATAATTAATTAACGTGGGCTCGATTTTCCACTCAAATCTATCTTCATCCGAGTTTTTCGCTCCCCATGCTTTCCGATCTCCTATTTCATCCGTATTAACATCCAGCATCAGGAACATTTCGTATTTTATATTGATCATTTTGAACGTTACAGCGTTGTTCTTCCAAATGGGTGCTAATTTCCATTTAACTCGTTCACCGGTTTTATCGCTACCATCTCTCCAAGCTTGTCTGTCATTGAACGAATCGGTATTTGCGTCTAGTTTTATAGCTAGATTGAATTTTTGTTTACGATGATAATATGCTCTTGCTTAAAAATCTTTTGAAATGATGAGGCAAAATAATTTGTAACTATGTCCTTCGCATCCGAATTCCATAGTTTATAAGCGAAACTCATGATGTTGTTACTTTTATTAATAAGAAGTTTCGTTATAACATCAATAATCAATTTACCACTGCCGTTGTTGTTGAGGGTTTTGCTTTTTAAAACAACATTTTCATAATTGCCGTCCACAATATTTTTATACAAGTAATCACAGAAATCAGTAAAATTTAAGTAAGCGCGGAAACTGTCAAATAATGTTAAATTTTGTAATTTTTCTGGCAAAGTGAATTCTTCACAATATACCAGATGTTTTTTATTTAACTCTTCTTCGAGATTTCTGATATCGGCTGACTTCTCATTAAATCCAAAAACTACAACTTTTCCTACGTCCGAATTAATTATTCTTCCAATATCTTTAGCGCAACTATTATTTATAGGAGCGCCCATAAGCGTAACAAGTTTAACAGAGTCACCTCTAATGTAACTGCTGGTGTCACAATTTGTATAGCTCAGAACTGGAATCCTGTTTGGTATTTTTCTATCTCTATCGGTCCCATTACTTATAAGTTGATGCACATGGTTAATGTTGTAACAATCGGCAAAGCCACTAATTCCTTCTGGCGTCGTAATTTTTCCCTCACCCCAATAATCGATGTGTTGAATGAGTTCCTTGCGAGATATTGGAATTTTCAACAAATTATATTCACCTAAGTACGGTATTTCAGAATATGTATATAGTTTATCCATATTTTCATTATAATTCGGTGGTTTTGCATACTTCCACGTGTGTAAAGAGGTCATGATCAATTCGTGAACCTAAAATTAGATATCATAAGTAAAATATTTCATTATAACAAAAAACTAATTTTTAAAAAATTAATGTTGTCCGATACCGCTCACAGTGACCGCTTTAGGTAGACTCACATAGTTCACCTCGGGTGTATGCTGGTGGGTGCGGGAATAGTGGTGGACGATGTGAAGTCGCGGAGAGAGATGCATTTTCTTTCTTTTCTCCGTAAGTTCGCAATGTCGCATCACAGATGCGGTGGGGGAAGAAGACTTTTGATATTATATACTGCCAATTTTCTTTCTCGTAGAGAATAAGCAGCGATAGATCAGATAGAAGACCAAATTTACCACTGGGGGCTGGGCGAGCTTGTGCTATGAAGTCTTGATTTTGTTAGCCCCTGGGTAACGCGAACAAACGAAGTGGCTGTGTAAAGAGATGTTTTGTATGTTTTGGCTCGCTTTGCTAAAAGAAGAAGAGGCGATGTTTATGTTCCCTTAGCAGGGGCCTCGAATCGAGGCAAGCGCTGACGGAATAGCGGATGCTTGAGGTAGTATTCCCGTGATATATCCATAAAGCTGCGAAGGAGGAACATCGACGGAGTTCCAGTCGATACAAATCTGACATAACCAAAAGTATTTCCTCCGCATAAAACAATATAAAGGTGGTCCTGGCAAAGCGACTGGTAAATTACCATCTAAAACCACATTGCAACTTAAATACAGGCAAGATCGTGTTTAAGCGCTTAACTATGTGTATTAAAGAAAAAAACTGATATTAATCAGGGCTTCATTTAGTGATTATATCATAAAATATATGACTTAAGATAGATAAGTTAGAAAATACTACTTTTTCCCGAAAAATTTTACTGACAATTAATGGATACTAAAAAAAAGTTTCAACAGGGACTATGAAAATGTGTAAAATAATAGTTTTATTGTTTTCATACTCTTTGTTTTTTGAGTTGATTTTTGGCATAATTATGCAGAACCCACTACGACAACATACTTTTTCTAACAAATAAGAACAATGTCGCAACACTAATTAAAAAGTTATATTTGGTCATACATAAAAAGAAATGAAAAAGTAAAGACTGAATTAATACCTCCTTTTTACCGTCGGTTAATAAAGAGCAACTAATAGTAATGTAGCATTTTTGTTTATTATTTACATAAAGTTTTTATCTCTTCACAAATTATTTTTTAACCAAACAATTAAAATTATATGGAATAAAAATTTACACATCTGTGGGGTAAAAAGGCAATTTATTGTTTGTTCACTTACTGATTTGTAACAAAACTTTGATATTATAAAGTGCAAGCAATAACACGTCTATTTGATTGAATCTCAAAAAGGTACGATGCTCATATATATATATATATATGTTTATCGCGTAAAAAACGCATTGTTTGTACATAGTAATGGACGCATACACATAACCACAAGTGGTTAATTATCAGTAACGACCTATGTAACAATTAAAAATGAATATTTTAATAACAATTAAGTATTTCACATATAACAGATTTCGAATATTTAAGGTTACATAGGTTATAAGTTTGTCTTTATTCGTATAATATTGAAATTTGATGTTTTCTTGTCTGTCTGTTTTGTGTACCGGAATATATAAAATATTTAAATAGGCTGCGGTAAGTTTCTCCTGATCTAATGAGTCTCGGATGTGACTTTGGTAACTGCTAAACACATTACTGTAGTAACAATCGAAATCTAGCAAACACGTCCATTGTCGTTTAACAGAATTCGATATAATTGATGATCTGCAACTGATATGTTCAAGAACGGCTTAAAATAAAGAGAAAAAGAAGAAAGGAAAGAGACCGATTCAAAATTAGGATAAATTTAGAATCAAATTGTCCTTTAATTTTTACATATAATACACTAAGCCTAGACTAAATTACTTACTGTCGGACCTATGTACCAACGCAGTCTAAACCGCTGGTCATAGACACGAGAACTTTTGAGGGTTTCATAATCATCTTTATGTATCCTTTAAGAAAGGGTTTCTTGAATTTTTACCGCTACGAGGAGAAAGAGGAGTTAAAATTGAAATCAACCTTTTTATTATCTGAGTCTATGGACTCGAAAATTCGTACACATACTGGATAAAGAACTAATATAATATTAAATAAAGAAATTGCTACACTCTGAGAAGCGGGGGCGTGACGGCTTTTTTTAATTTGTGGATGTATGTAGAGCATACGTTTAAAAAATGGCCTAGTCACATCTTCCCGTAACTTTGCCGGTAGTCCGTTCCATAGCCTAACAGAAGAAGATGAAAAGGAATTGTAGAGAAAGTTAGTT